>ML800957.1:141087-167320 GCA_009831015.1 Picea engelmannii | reverse complement strand
ATTGTAAAAGTTTAAGTGAAATAACAAGAGAAAAGCCACATAATGACTAGTTTTCTAAAATGTAAAAATTATCTAAAAATTATCAGAATTGAGTTCAAGCAATGGAATATTATATTGTTATAAAATTTAGAATAAATTTTATTGTAGAGATCCATAATCTCTAATCTCTAATATAGATAATATTAACCACGTGGTCTAAGAACCATGGAATGTTGAAGTGGTAGCATCATAACAAAAACCATATCATACATATAATTATGTTTTCCAAAGAAAAAATCATTATTTATATTAAAAAATGGAAATTACATTTCTTAGATGCATACTACACTCACAAGGGTAAGAATACATAATTAATGTACATTTCATTTTCATCTCTTAAAAATAATCTTAATACTATATTTTTTCTCTTCTTTTAATCTCATGCCACCCTTTGAGGAAGGGTCCATAGTGACTAGCTATAATTTAGAGGGCGAGAGTTTAGTATTCATAGAGGAAATTAATTCCTTCTCTAAATCGAACGTTTCAATTTCATGAAGTCTCTTCATCCTTCCTCGAGATGATTCATGTATAATTACCACCTTCAAGTAGGAAAGCACGATATTCATGTTGTCTTCTCTATCCCCCAATGGAGGACATGGTTGTTCATTCAATAGTTCTCAACAAACAATATTCTCCTTCTCTTAATCAATAGTTTGTTGATTGACAATGCTCTATGCATTGGCATATCATGGATACACTTGCTTACATGCTATCTAATATTTTGGTTTAAAGTTATGTTCTTTTTTTCCTTTTTGAGTAAGCACATGCTTTAGATGACAAGAACACTAGAGAGTAAACAAATGAAGATCATAAAGTGTAATCCCAGATCCCCACTCATTCTCAGGATGCAAACACCTAAGCATTGTAGCCACCCATAAGAACTATCTCAAGTGAGACTACGCAGTGCATTCTGTGCGTTGTGTTTCCTTCTGGTATACTAGGAGGGTCGATAGTTTTAGGGGGTTTTGTTGGAAACCATAGTAGATCTGAACTTGGGTCAGCCCAAGAATGGTAGTTAGAGGAAATAAACAACCATATAATTGGCGCGGGAAGACAACACCTCACTGAAGGAAGCACTTAGACAGGAAGGGAAGGATAAAAATATGGTGTAGCAGAAGGTGAATGAAATGGAAAACCAGGTCCATGCAGTATTCCAATCCATCTCGAATAGCAAAGGAGTACATGGAGTGTCAGCCCAAGAGATATGCAAAAGATAACGCAAACGTTGCAACACTACAAGAACCAGATCAAAGAACTGGAGGAGCGACATTTCCCACAACTCCTCCAAAAATAGAGCACAAAGAGAGCAGGATATGACAACTTCTGCAAAAAACATCGCGCAAAACATACACAGGATGACAGAACTGTTGGAGAAGAGCGCCCAACTATGGACACAACTACCAGAGGATGGGAGCTTACAAGATCTTCAGGGGAAGGAAGACAAACTACATGCAACCATAGCAGATGTCAAATAGTGACAGAGAACGATGTCACTTCCAGGAAAGATCAAGACTATTGTGGAGATGAAGACTTTATAGGAAGAGGAAAAGGCAATACAAGTGCAAAAGATGGCGCAACAGGCTCAGTTGGAGCCTCTGCAATAAAAGGTAGAGTAATTGGTCGTTGAGATCGATGCATCCAAACTGAATGTAGAGCACAAAGTCATGGAAGGAGGAGAGATACTACAAAACTCAGTCGTCACGCAACTTGTGGAAGATATGGCCGAAAGGACCAGTCAGGTTCAGGCGCAGTGCTAGAGAATCACTGAAATGTATGACACGCTGGCACAAGTAGTGACAGATGCTAGAGTTAGGCAGTGACTCGGGACGAGTCATGATGTCAGTGTTGGGGGCCTTTTGGGGGCTGGCCCATTGTGGAGAAAATCACGACATGGGAGAAATATCGCTGGTAGGAAAAGCAACACGTGGAAAGAAAACACGCATGCATAGGAGGAAAACATGTGAGGCATGCATGCAAGAAGACCTAACCATGCTAGGGTTATGGTTTTGGTAAGAGGATGTAATGGATGGTAAGCCAAACCCATGTATAAATAGGTACCTACGTGGTCTAGGTCGGGTTTCAAAGACTATTATTGGTTTTGGATCTTATTTTTTGTTGTGGTCTAGAATGTTTGTAAAATCCAATCTCATTTTGTAACCTGTTGAGATGAGCAGAGGATCTCGACCTATTTGATGGAGAGTTTTAATGTGCACAACACTATAGTTTTGGAAACACCGTAATAAAAAGGTAGAGAATCCAAATATTTGTGGACGTAGCCGAGGAGGGTTGAACCATGGTAGATCATGTGTTATGTGATTGAATGTTGTGTATTTCCTTTACTGTAAATGATTAGATGTTAGAGAAATGCATGAATGACTTAGTTAGATCTTCTATTTTAGATGCATGAATAAGAATGAAAAAATATTCAATATAAGATTAATGTTATAGTAAAGAAATGAAGATCACAGAGTGTAATCACATATCCCCACTCATTCCTAGGTTGCAAGCATTTGAGCGTTGCAGCCACCCATAAGAACTATCTCGGGTGAGACTGCGCAGTGCATTTTGTGTGTTGTGTTTCCTTCTGGTTTACCAAGAGGGCCGGTAGTTTTAGGGGGTTTTGTCTGAAACCATAGTAGATCTAAACCTGGGTTAGCCCAAGAATGGTAGTTGGAGGAAATAAACAACCAACAAATGGTTCAGTCTAGAGCAAGGTCCGATGCGACAAACTTACAATTGGCGCAGGAAGACAACACCTCACCAAAGGAGGAACTTAGATAGGAAGGGAAGGAGAAAAATATGGCGCAATAGAAGGTGGATGAATTGGAAAACCAGGGCCACGTAGTATTCCAGGCCATATCGGATAGCAAAGGATTACAGGGAGTGTCAACGCAAGAGAAAATGGAGAAGATAGCACAGTCGATGAAACAATACAAGGACCATATCAATGAGCTGGAGGAGCACATAGTTCCCACAACTCCTCCATAAATCAGAGCACAGAGAAAGTAGGATGTGAAAACTTCTGCAAAAAAACATCACGTAGAACATACACAGGATGGCATAACTACTAAGAAGAGTTCCTAGCTATGGACACAACTTCTAGAGGAAGGGATCTTACAAAATCTTTAGGGGAAGGAGGACAAAATACATGCATCCATAACAGACGTCAAACAACAAAAGAGAACGATGTCACTACCAGAAAATATCAAGACCGCCGTAGAGATGAAGACTTTGCACGCAAAGGAAAATGCAGTACAATAGCAAAAGATGGTGTGGCAGGTTCAGTTGGAGCCCCTGCAAGAAAAGGAGTATAGGGAGTATCAGTGCAAGAGAAAATGCAGAAGATAACGTAGATGTTGCAACACTACAAGGACCATATCAAAGAACTGGAGGAGCGTGCAGTTCCCACAACTCCTCTAGAAATCAGAGCAGACAGAGAGAAAGATGTGACATCTTCTGCAAAATTCATCACACAGAACATGCAAAGGATGATAGAACTACTGGAAAAGAGCGCCCAGTTATGGACACCACTTCTAGAGGATGGGAGCTTACAAGAGCTGCAGGGGAAGGAGGACAAACTACATGCAACCATACGATATGTCAAACAATGACAAAGAATGATGTCACTTCTAGGAAAGATCAATACTGTCATGGAGATGAAGAGTTTACAGGCAGAGGAAAAGGAGGTACAAGCACAAAAGATGGCATGACATGCTCAGTTGGAGCCCCTGTAAGAAAAGGCAGAGAAGTTGTTCGTTGATATCGACATAGCCAAAATGAATGTAGAGCGCAAAGGTGTGGAAGGAGCAGAGTTGCTACAAAACCCAGTCATCACGTAGCTCGAGGAAGATATGTCCGAAAGGATCAGTCAGGCTCAGGCACAGTGCTAGAGAATCATTGAAATGTATGACACGTTGGCACAAGTGGTGACAGAAGCTGGAGTTAGGTAGTAATACAGGATGAGTTATGATTTTAGTGTTGGGGGCCTGCTGGGCGCAGGCCGATTGTGAAGAAAATTACGACGTGGGATAAATATAACTGGCAAGAAAAGAAGCACGTGGAAAGAAAATATGCATGCATAGAAGGAAGGCATGTGAGTCATGCATGCAAGAAGACCTAACCATGCTAGGGTTAGGGTTTTGGTAAGAGGATGTGATGGCTGGTAAGCCAAAAACATGTATAAATAGGTACCTAGGAGGTCTAGGTCGGGGTTCAAAGACTATTATTTGTATTTGATCAGATTTTTGTTGTGGTCCAGAATGTCTGTAAAATCCAATCTCATTTTGTAAGTTGTTGAGATGAGGAGAGGAAATAAGGTAGATCTTGAGGGTTAGATCATAGGCTGAGGATTATGGTGTGATATAATCCGCCTCATTGTAGATGTCGACCTATTTTATGGAGAGTTGTAATGCACACAATGTTGTATTTTTGGAAACGTCGTAATAAAAGAGTAGAGCAACCAAATCTTTGTGCATGTAGCCTAGAAGGGGGTGAACCACGGTAGATCATGTGTTATGTGATTGAATATTGTGTATTTCCTTTACTCTCAATGATTAGATGTTAGACAAATGCATGAATGACTTAGTTCGATATGCTATTTTACATGCATGAATAAGAATGACAGAATATTTAATATAACATGAATGTTAGAGTAAAAAGATGAAGGTCACAGATTGTAATCCCACATCCCCACTCATTCCCAGGATGCAAGCACCTAAGCATTGCATCCACCCATAAGAACTATCTCGAGTGAGACTGCACATAGCATTTTGTGCTCTATGTTGCCTTATGGTTTACCAGAAGGGTCGATAGTCTTAGGGGGTTCTATCGGAAACCATAGTAGATATGAACCTGGGTTATCCCAATAATGGTAGTTAGAGGAAAGAAACAACCAACAAATGATTCAATCCAGAGCAAGGTCCGATGCGACAAACTTACAATTGTCATAGGAAGACAACACCTCACTAAAGGAGGCACTTAGACAAGAAGGGTAGGAGAAAATGATGGCACAAAAGAAGGTGGATGAAATGGAAAACCAGGTCCCTGGAGTATTCCAAGACATCTCAGATAGTGAAGGAGGACATCGAGTGTCAGCACAAGAGAACATGCAGAAGATAGCGTAGACGTTGCAACACTACAAGGAGCAGATCATAGAACTGGAGGAGCGCGCAATTTCCATAACTCCTCCATACATTAGAGCTCAAAGAGAGAAGGATGTGATAGATTATGTAGAAAACATCGCGCTAAACATACACACGATGACATAACTACTGGAGAAGAGAACCCAGCTATGGACACAACTTATAGAGGATGGGAGCTTACAAGAGATGCAGGGGAAAGAGGACAAACTACATGAAACCATAGTAGATGTCAAACAACAACAGAGAACAATGTCACTACCAGAAAATATCAAGATTGCCACCAAGATGAAGACTTTGCAAGCAGAGGAAAATGCAGTACAAGCAGAGAAGATGGCACGACAAGATTAGTTGGAGCCCCTGCAAGAGAAGGTAGAGCATCTGGTCACCGATATCAGCGCAGCAAAACTAAATGTAGATTGCAAAGGCATGGAAGGAGGAGAGCTGCTACAAAAACCAGTCACCGCACAGCTCGTGGAAGATATGGCCAAAAGGAGCAGTGAGGCTCAGGCATAGTGCCAAAGAAAAATTGAAATGTAAGATGTGCTGGCACAAGAAATGACATATGTTGGAGTTAGGAAGTGACTCAGGATGAGTCCCGATGTCAGTGTTGGGGGCCTATTGGACGCAGACCCATTATGGAGAAAATCATGACGTGGGAGAAATATAGCTGGGAGGAAAAGAAGCACGTGGAAACAAAATGCACATGGAAAGGAGGAAAGCATGTGAGGTGTGCATATAAGAATACCTAACCATGCTAGGGTTAGGGTTTTGGTAAGAGGATGTAATGGTTGGTAAGCCAAAAACATGTATAAATAGGTACCTAGGAGGTCTAGGTCAGGGTTCAAAGACTATTAATGGTTTTGGTTTGGGTTTTTTGTTTTGGTCCAGAATGTTTGTAAAATTCGATCTCATTTTGTAAGTTATTGAACTGGGGAGAGGAAATAAGGTAGATCTTGAGGGTTAGATCATAGGCTGAGGAGCCTGGTGTGATATAGTCCACCTCATTATAGATATTGACCCGTTTGATGGAGATTTGTAATGCGCGCGATGTTGTAGTTTTGGAAACACCATAATAAAAGAGCAGAGCAACCAATCTTTGTGGACGTAGCCTAGGAGAGGGTGAACCACAACATATCATGTGTTATGTGATTGGATATTGTGTATTTCGTTTACTATCAATGATTAGATGTTAGACAAAAGCATGAATGACTTAGTTAGATCTGCTATTTTCATGCATGAATAAGTGACATCATTTTCAATATAAGTTAAATGTTAGAGTAAACAAATGAAGATCACACAGTGTAATCCCAGATCCCCATTCATTCCCAGGCTGCGAGCACCTGATCATTGTAGGCACCCATAAGAACTATCTTGGGTGAGACTACACAGTGCATTCTGTGCGATGTGTTTCCTTCTGGTTTACCAAGAGGGACGATAGTTTTAGGGCGTTTTGTTGGAAACCATAGTAGATATGAACCTAGGTCAGCCCAATAATGGTAGTTAGAGGAAATAAACAACCAACAACAGGGAACATCCAACTAGAATCATATCCCTTTTCTCACCCCCTAAGCTATATGTATCAATCTTTGGCATCGATCTATTTATATATTTAAATTCCTTTATTCCCTAATGCTTGATGAAAATCCCACACTCTTTGAAATTTCAGGATCATCATTATAACCTCCTCTAATAGAACTATTTTCCAAAGGATTGGGCTCCAAAAATGATATGAAAGGGTTCTAATAAGATTTAATGTCCCCTTCATATGAATAGGCACCTCCTTCAATACCCCTGGCATTTATATTACTTCCAAGTATTCCAACCACATGTTGCGTTGCCTATTGCGAGACCCTATTAACTAACCTAAAACCCAGTGACACTAGCCTCGAACCTGCTCCCCCATTTCCTAGTACCTCCAATACCTTAATATTGGAATGTGTAAAAGAAGTGGCCCCTTTTGCACCTTGTTTACCACTTACTAGGGAAACTCCCCCATCCAAAAGATGAAGTATTTCCCTCTCTGAATTTCCTTGAGATAATACACCCACTGTACTATTCCCCCCATCCAAGAGAACAAGCTACACTATTTTTTTCATTCTACCCTTGTAGTTGTGACCACAACAATCAAAACCACACGTTTTTTTTATAAAGGTTACACAATACTTATGTACCGAAACCAAAAACACAACAACCACCCAAAAGGCAGAGCAGTATAGAAACATGATTGTAGTTAGGTAACGGATTATTGGTTGTGCACTTAACAAAGGATATGAGGTAGAGAATTGAGCAATGGCTTTCTTTGGACATGGTTTGTAAGTGCACAAGTGGAATTTGAGAACCAACCAACAATATATCTTTAGTATAGGAATCTTGGTTGATAGGTTTTTTAAATACTAGTTCTAATATAAGGATGATTGAATTTTAGTCCGTGGTAGGCCAAATATAAGGATAAAATGATACATGATTTATTAGGGCACAAACAAAGTAGTTTTGGACACAATGAAATGTGATTTTGTTGGAGAAAACACATCACCACTAGCTTTAGTGTTATGTTAGCAATATAAGCATTTTGTTCTATTTTTCTTATAGAGTATGGTAGTTTTTCTTTAGTTAAAATATTTTTTTAGCACTTCTTGTGAAAAATGTGTTTATCATTTATGCTTATGTGCTTCACTATATGTTGTTACATTTTGAAATCAACCTATTTCAACTAAATATTGGACAATATCTTCCATTTATTTTTCTATTTTTTTCTTGCAAATGATTTTTCACTATAATAATGAATGTTATGGGCTACAAGCTAAGTTAAGCATCTTGATAATTTGTATATCTACAAACAAGTTGTAAGATAAAATGCATGTACCATCTTTGTTTTATGTTGTCCAAGTGATTTACAGTACCAATAAAGTTCAAACATATTAAACTCAAGATTATTGAATTTTTTTAGAAAGTAGCATAGATTCATCTTAATCTTAGATTTATCAAGTGCTTAGATGAAATATAGACTTATGGATTTGATGAAAAATATATAGACATTAATTTATTTATTAAACAATATTTTCAAAATTAATCAAAAATATTGAATTCTGGATTTGATGAAAAATATATACACATTAATCTATCAAAACTTTTGAACAGAAAAAAATAAATTAAAGAAATAACATATTAATTAAGAAGATAAAATAAGATATAAAAACTTCAAAGGAGCTTGTAACTATTATAGTTTTGAAATAGAGGAAAAAACATAAAGAGGAGACGAAACCTAATGTTTGTGACACATTGAATTGTGACAATTGTTAGGTGACAAACAATATTTCATCATATCACAGTATTGGCAGCTTATAATGATTCGAAAGTTCAGGTTGAGGGGAGGACAGTCCTCCTGATTAATAGAAGAAGTCGTCTCTACGATTCCATGGATTGTACAAACAAGGAAACATAATTTATTAATAATATTCATAAAATTAAAAAATAAAAATAAAAAAAATAAAAAATAAAAATAAAATAAAATAAAATCCAAGAGAAATCAAACATGCATAGAGAAATGAATTAGGTAGACTAATCAATCCCTATTATTACCAGTAATATCAGTTGTTTCAGTGGTGACATTATATGCCATTGCAATATTGCTGATTAAAAACAACATGAAAACGACTAAAATCAAATGCTTGAGCTTTTGTATTTCCGCCCTTCATTTTTCAACCGTTTCACTTCCAATATCAAAATTAATGGTGTAAAGAATATAATGTGGACGCTCTGTACTTATAGGAGACCTGCAAGAATACAAAATGGAAATATTTCCTTTCTTTTCTCAGTTAGACCAATTGAATCATCTCCTTGTTCATTATTACAGAGGATAAAGATGAAAATTATAGAACAGTAATTGGAGATTTCTTATAATAGTAATACAAAATTTAGTAATTGCATATCTCTGAGAATAGTAATATAGAATTTAGTAATTGTAGATTTTTGAGAATAGGAAAATACATATGTTAGATTCATATTTAGAATATTTTAGCCCGTGTTAATTCTAAGTATTAGCAAACCCTGGGTTGCATTGTTTAGATTCCATTTCAAAGAAGTCGATGTCATATTAATTACATATTTCAGATTCATGTTCAGAATATTTTAGCTCTTTCCATAATTGCGCTAGACGAAAATGAACAAATTTGTCTTCCAAATTGTTCATTCCATGAACTATATGTTTATATTTTATCGAATATAATAGAATTTCAATAAGACTTAGAAATTCTATATGTTTGAATTTCCTTACAACGATAGGATCAATGTAATGGATATTTTGTTGAAAATTTGCATCCGTCAGGTCACAATCATTAATTATTATGTAATTTAAGATGTTCTTTGATAAGGCGACGTAATTTAAGATGTTAATTGTTGTTGTTGTTTTTTCCCATCCATGTCTATGACTGAATCTAACTCCCTTGTTTTATATTTCATGAGTCCATTTGTCGTGTTAATTTATAATATTTCAAACTAACATTAGATGGAATCGAGTACAAGTAACCCATGAGTCATTATATGTCAATCGTTTTGTTGGGATTCTAACTCGTTACATTCACAATGAACTAGAAATTTTTTATCCGGACGGAGTGGACAGAGTATTTGGGGATGAGAACTGGAAATTTGTGCTAAGGCCAACGTTGAAGCTAAGCCAATTTCATTTTTAATTGCATAAAAAATGGTGTTGCAAATATCTCTAATTTCTCCTAGTATTTTTAGATTTTACCCGATTACAAATATCTTTAATTTTTCTTGACTTTTTAGGTTTAAGATTTGTTTGAATGACACAACATTGGTAAAATGCTTATGTTGTTCAATGAAATAGTTTCTTCTAAATCAATTTAGGTTATGCCTTTAAATCAAATTTCATTTGGAGTAACAATATCATTGCAAAAAATGTACTTCATCATATAAAATAACTCATGATTCTCCTCACCATTTTCTATGTAGGTTAATTTTTTACAATCTTGTTGCGAAGGTATGGATTCCACCCATGCCCCTTCCCAATCCACATGGTATTTTACTCAACGTGTGTAATAATTTGATGTGTCAAAGATTATGTGTTCATATTATGCTTGGGACAACACATTATATTTCACAGAGTATAGATTTCCCAAGTTGGAAAAAAAGTATGATAAAACACGAGCCTACAAATCACTTTTATGTAAATTAGAAAACCATCGAAGTGAACTATCAAAATGAGGCCACCCAAATAATTGTTTCATTCTTGAGACTTTTAAAATATTAAAATACAAAAATAACTACTATAATAATGTGAGATAAACCACATAATATTTAATCCATGTTGGCCCTTGACCAGGTTTTCTGGAAATGTTGGTCATGTTTGACAAATTTTGGGACATCGACAGGATGATCGAAGACGGACCACCAGGCGAAGCGAAGATCGTGGGATCCCCCCCCCCCCNAGGTATGGGATGTCAACTCATGGGTTTACCCATGCTTAGGCCCCTTTTGTAATGTATAAATAGAAAGCTAGGTGATGTAAGTAGGAGAGTGTGGTGCTAAGTGTTATATTGTGTTGAGTGCAAGTGATGTAAGTAGTTGGATCTATGTGATTGAGTTAGCTTTGTGCATGTTGTGTGTTGAGAAATTGCAAAGCTAAGTGAAAGTGGCTGTAAAGAGGCTTTGTGTTGTGACCTGACTCGGGGAAGGTGGATCTGGTGAGGTGCGCGCAGATCTCCTGTCCTATGCGGAGTGGGTTTTGATGCTTTGATCATGTAAGGAGATTGACATAAGATAATAAAGAAGATGAAGAGTTGGTGGACGTAGCCCCTTGCGGGGGGTGAACCACATATATGATGTGTTATGGTTGCTTTGTGCATTATGGTTGTTATTTGAGTTATGCTTAGTGTAACAATATATGTTAGATGCATATGATATAGTAGCTTAGTGCTTAGTAATGTGAATTAATACTAGATCGAATCTATTTCTATATGATAAATGCTTGGATGTGTTAGATCTTGTTCAATATTGCGTTGTTCTATACTTAGGGTTTTCTTCTGCGAAGTGGATAAGGGATAAATAATAATGAATGTTAACTGCTAAGTGCTCTGTTAAATATTGTAATCACATATCTGTGTCCTAGCTAGGTTGTAGACACTTGAGTCCCGCAACCCCCCCTGCCTCTACCTCAGGTGAGACTTCATCTTCTTCACAGGTGTTTCCGAAAGGGCCGGTAGTTAGGGTTTTGTTGGTGCGTTATTGAAGTGTTGAACCCTCAGTATTCCCCTGTGCTAACAAATGATTCCATTGCCGAGACCTAAAACTGTGATTGCTGGGAACTAAAGAAAAGAGAAATCTTTGTGCATAGATCTGTTGCTTTAGTGTGTAGTATTCTACTTGATTTGCGAATCTCTCTGCTAAGAAAAAAAATTAGATATAAAGAAAAGAGGTAAGATCTTAAAGCTTTGTGCTCTGATAAAGGTAAGATAACTAAATTTTTTTATTTCAAAAGAATGGATCTAGGTATGTTTGATAGATTGTGTCCTAGTCTAAAAACTAGGGCACAACTAGAAGAAAGAAGATTTGATATGAATAGATATGATAGAACTAGTGAAAGATATGTTATTCCTATGCATAGAAAGAATGTTTGGACTAACAAATGGATGCAGGATCCTAGAAAGAATTTTTTGCAGATCTACCACTGTGATCCTAGTGCGCACTACATGAAAGGCTAGGGATTGGTCAAGAGAAAGAGAGGATTGAATCTTTGTTATAATTGTAGAATATTGGGACATCTTGCTAAGGAATTCCCTGGTCGAGGTCCTATTTTCCTTTGTTGTAAGGCTATTGAACATGAAGCTTTGGATTTCCCTAGAATGATTGCCAAAGTTGATCTAAAACTGTTTCAATTACAAAGCTGTCAGATTTTGTTCTAAAAAGGCTTTGTTCAAAATATATGTCAAACTCTAGGTCTTGAAGGGAAACCAACTTCTCTAGGAGAGAAGGGGACCTATGAAGTGGATTGTGACTCCCGGAACCCTCTGTAGTGTTTTTCTTTCTGAGTAGTTTTTTAGGATTGTCTATTGCTATTGTAGGTTCAGGATCTGGATGATATCTGGTGAAAACTCTTTTAGGAGCCAGAATTTTTAATTTTAATTTTAATTTTTAAAATTTTTTTAACTAATATATACAAACTTTAACAACCTCTGAACATTATCTCTATATAAGTTTAGATTTTATGATTTGTTCAGAAATAAAGTTTTCTTTGTCTAGGGAAAATAAATCATAAGATATATAAAGTTTGTTCAGTTCCCCAATATGGTCGCCAATTATGCTATCACTCTATAAATTCCTAGAGGTTGTTGAAAGGAAGAAGAAATTTACCAGAGGTAACTTTATCCAACCACTTCGAAAATGGGATCTAGCCCTGCCAGTTTCAGAGAGGGATCTCTCTGTAAGATTTAACTTTGTTTCAAAATTCAGATATTAGGCTAGTTAAAATAAATAGGACCGAGTTGTTTGTTTTTATAAAATGGCTGAAATTTCGCTTACGCATCCATTGGGCTATGGGGTCTGTTTTATAAAATTTGAGACTGACTAACAAATTTTAAAAGGTATTCTCACAGGGCAGGATAATGCAACTATTGGATTCTTTAGCATAAAAATGATGGAAAGAAGAGAAGATGAGATAATCAATTATAACCAAGAAGCATTTAATAATTTCTTAATTATAACATCAGAAGAAAACATTTAGATCATTTAAAGTCAGAAACAGAGTATATGAGAATAAATTATGCAACATTCGCTACTTTTAAACGATCAGATTTAGAAAAATGAAATGAGCACTGAGAGAGATAAACATTCAAAAAAGAGGAGAAAACTTCACCAACAGCTAACACGCGAGAATCCTGTGAAACATCCCTTTTATTACTAGTAGATCTTTGATAAAAATTACAGTGCTTACAGCTTGCTTGGGCATAAAGATCAACCCTCAATACTTCTAAGTTTGAAGTATTTATAATCAAAATTACAAACGACCCTGTCATTAATGATCAGGATGTGGCAGAATCTAGATCTAACTAACTAGATAACAAGATACAAAAATATAGGAACTGATGATGATCTGTTGTATCGTTCATGCTGATTTTGGAGAAGATCGTTGATGAATCATCTGCATGACTTTGAATTCTCTGTTTGTTGACTTGGACAAGATCCCTCATCCTTACTAAATCAATTCACACAGCTCATCCTATCTTTGCTTACTAGGGATGGTAACTTTCAGTAGACGGCGGTAGATTTCATCCATCTCAGTATACTTGGAAAAAGTCGGCTTGCTAAGGAAAATATATTTGACTCTGTGCTGAATACTGAGGTCCAACTGTAAACTATCTAGGAACACCTTTCCTTTGATACTACCCTATATTTTGGAAAACTTGGAACTGTCCTTGGCCACCGTGGCAATCTTATGCTTGTAGTCGGAAAGGGTCATTAGCTTATTGTTTAGAACCATTATACCAGGAAGACCTTTCTTCTGCAACACCTCAATCTTGTTGAAGAATATTTGGACCCTGATATCCATGTTCCGGGATTTCTCCTCCAGCTACAACATTAATCCTCATTTGGTTAGAACTCTTTTGACATCAAGGACAGTTTTTGTTTTGTCTTCAACTTTCAGGTCTTCCATCTCTTCCTTTGTTTTTGAATTCAAAAACTTAATGATTTCATTAGCCTCAGTGGGAATTTCACCTAGCTCTCCTTTTATCTTGTCGATGGCATGCCTACTCCTCAGCACCAGTTCATGTTGCTTGAACATGATTTGCACCATGGGCCATATTTTGTTTATGGATTTGGAGATATCCGTCGAAATGTTCTCCTTAGACTCTACTAGTGTTTTGCCTCCCACTGTTTGTTTCTGAAGCTGTTGTATTTTCTGCTTGAGTTTTTCCGATGCTTGCCTCTCAATGTTGTAGCTTGTCTGGTAGGAAGACTTAAGCTCCTGGAGATTCTCAGCCTCTTTCTTCAGTCTATTGATTTATGTTCCTTGCAAGGTCATCTCCTCCATTGATTTTTCTAACTCTATAGTTTTTTCCAGGGCTGTCAGTAGGATGGCTGATGGAATTTCTGTTGTGGTGGTTTTTGATATAGTTTTTGTGCTAATTCCTGCAAGAGGAAACGCACTCAATGGAATGACTTCCATAGGTGTTTATTGTTCCTTCTACTTCAACAACCTTTCCAACTCTGCCTCCATTTCCTTTATTTGTGTGTTATGTTCCATGATTAGCTTTAGGAATTCCTCTTTCTCCCCTTCTATATCAACTATCTCTTTAGCCTATGAGTCTTTTGTAGCTGGAAATTTCAGTTGCTTGCTCAGAGATGCAATGTCAGAATTATTTTTCATGAGAAGCTCCTTAATTGCTTTCACATTTGAGGGGTCATACCCAATCTTGAGCACCAACTCTTCTAAGGATTTTATCTTGTTATACTTTGCGAAAGAAGATAATTTCTCCAGTTTCAATTGGGTCTGAACATTGTTCAGAGAGACCTGTAATCTCGTAGTAGTACTGGAAGCATGCACCAATGTGGAGAAAACCATTTCTATAGACTACCTGTGTAGATCCATCTGGTCAGCTAGATGAACTTGTTTGGCATCAAATTCAAGAGTTGACCTTTTGTAGTCAGTGATCTCTTTTGGATGGGGCACCTGTGCTTTTAGAAACACCATGTGCATTCTTCCCTTATCAGTGTCAAACGTAGAGAGCAAACTGTGATGTTCTATTGACATTTGCTTCCAAAACTAAGCATAGGTGTTGATGGTTAGCATCTGTTTTTTCTTCTTAATCAAATCATATTTTTCAAAAATGCCCAACTTTACAGATTCCTATGGAGGTTGAGTGATCACATTGGTATTGGTCATCTTCCTTGAGGAATAAGTAGACATCATATGATGGTTTCTTGGAAGAAGTGGTGTACATTCTCCCTTGACTACCTTGGTAGATTGGGTCTCTTCCTCTCTAGACCTATGAGTAGTGTGGGTGGTTTTAGGCCTTTTAGTGTACACCTGGAAATTCTTTGCTGACAATTCAGTGACTGAAGGAGAGACCTCCTTCCTTGGTATTTTCTCCTTTGGTACCTGTGGAGTGGTATTCTGTGAGATCATGGTTAAGGCTATTTTTTAGTGTCTTCCAGGGTGTTCACCTCCCACTATGTCTGGTTCACATATTTCTCAATTTCTGGTTTGAGTATGTGAGCATACAGAGAGATTTTGTTCTTCAATCTCATCTCTGAAATGATCCCACATGGATCATAGTTCCAGGTGAAACTGGTACTGAATTTCATTTCCTTTAATATTTTATTTGCCTCTTCGCCAGCAGCTCAACTGTTGCAGATAAAAGGTCATATCTACCCTTTGATTCTCATTTGTTGTTTCTTCTTCAGAGATACAAAATGTATATCATCCAAATTTATCATTTGTCTAATATACTTCAGGGCGAATATCCTAACAGGAAAATATGTGGGCAATTTGTATGGAGCTAACTCACACCCACATACCCTAATTTTTGTGTGATTTTGATAGAGGAACCAATATCCAGTCTGAGAGGTGTAAGATTCTCTGGACCTCCTCGTTTATCCTTGGTTCTGGTCTACCACTAAGAATTCTTACCACTGGATGGTAAAAATTCTCGATAAACTATTTGAAATCAAACTCTATGGAGTTTCTTCTGAGCAGCAAAGTCCAAGAGGTTACAGCATGTGGTTTGTCAACCTGGTCCATTTTCTGCATAGGGAAAGAGAGTTTGTCTACTTGAAAGAAGGTGAACATGTAGGCTAGTATAGAAGAGTATCAGAACATGCCATCCATGGTGAATTTGAACAGCTAATCGTGGATGTTCTTGGCCAGGAAGGTGTTGTAATCAAACTGGATGGTGGTATTTTCTTCAGCAGAAAACATGGATAGGAAACCCAATATGGGTCCATCCACCCATTCGTCTGAAAAATAGCCAAGCAGACAACATAATGATGAAATAATTTGGTTGCCCCTTTATGAAAATATGGAAGAGTGGTAAGGGGTATTTTTCTTGGGGAATTGGGCATCCTGGCTAAGGAACAACTCAAAAATCTATGCTCTTCGAGGAAAAGACAGGTTCTAGTACATTTATGTTAGAATTTCAATGGTGAGGGCAGAACAGGATTCGGCTTTAAGTATCTTCATCATTTGATCGATGGCCTCGGGTGTGATGGAGAAAAGGGTTTCTCCAAAAGATGATACTATGGCTCTCTGATCGGGGAGGTAATGCGCTTAGCATTTGAGGGCAAACTCTGGAAAATGGTGGACTTGGGGAAATAGATACAGAGGAAGATTGGACTCCCAGAGCCCAATCTCATTGCTTTGATCTATGAAGATATCTTTAAACCATGTTTGCAATTCCACGAAGTCAAATTCACACCTAGTCTCTATGATCAGGTAATCTTTATCAGCTAATGGAATTTGGTTGAGATCAACAGGAGGTGGGAGGAAAGGATTTTGCTCGAATTTTAGATTTTGGCGCCATTGATTCAATGGGTACCTACACACAAAAACAAAATGTTAGAAGGTAATGGCTATGGCTAGGCGAATGGTTGCAAAGGCGAGGAAAATGAGTTTTCTGGTGGATAGAGAGTGTGAGCAGTGCACGAATAGTGGAAACGGGGTTAAATTTGAGTAAACAGGTATCTGTTGGGTGTGAGGGATGGGTCAACAGACTAATGGGTATGTTAGCCTGTAATAAATGGCCAACGGATCACTTGAAGTGTGAGGTGACAAGTAGAAAATGGGTGTACTAGGATGACATGGAGGGTGGTGATTGGAAGATAAGTGAGTGGGACATGACCTGTAATGGGTGAATGGAGGGGACAAGATGACAGAGTTATGAGATGGGACTTTGTAAGGAGGGGTAGTGGGATGTGACGTCATGAGGCGGTAGAGGTATAGGAATACCGGTATGTTGGTATGATGGAGGGGGGATGTGGAGGTAACTGGTTTAGAGTGAGGGGGTCCGACACCATATGTTGTTGACACGTTAGGATGGGGCCCGCCGAGAAAAATTGCCCATATCGGAAACCCCCCCCGCCCCCAACGTTAAAGGTACGATGGTCGAGGGGGTCCAGGATCTCCTGCTAACCGTATATCCAAGCACCGTTGGATCCACCATTGATTTATGCGCTCACTTTAGTCTCTATATTAGACCCCCTCCCCCCCTCGCCCCCACTGTTAAAGGTAGAATGGTCAGGGGGGTCTAGAATTTTTTGTCCTCTGTTGTATAAGCATCACTAGATCAACTGTTTATCTTAGCGCACTCTTTATTCACCATATCAGACCCCCCCCCACAATTAAAGATAGAATGTTCGAGGGGGTCTGAAATTCACTATCCTCGATTGATACAAGTGCCACTAGATTAGCTATTGATCTTAGCACGCTCTTTATTCTTTGGGTGTGAACCAAACATGTGCAACACAAACTTAGGATATTTCTCTTTTTGTGGGTTTTTTGTTGCTTCCCTTTTCTTTTTGTCACCAAGTGGTTAGGAAACACACCTCAAACATCAAAATCATGGATTTCATTGAAGATCAAGCATATTCATTAAAGGAAAAACTGGCTAGCCTATGTCCTAACCTACCTAACTACACATTTAGCCCAGATTAGACTATTGGGCTAAGGAATTACTCTACCCTGGGGTTATTTGATCAAGATTGAACAGTTTGATCAAATTTATTCACTAGCTAACCTAACTACCTGGTTAAGATTAAACAGTTTAGCCAGGCTTATTCACTAGACCTATCAACATAAATTCAAAGAGACTTAACCATGATTAAACTATATGGATCAAGTCATTATTATTGCATGGGGCTTTTATCCATTTTCTTTTATTCCCTCTTTTATTCTTTTTCTCATTTTTTCTTTCTTTTCTTTTCTATCTTTTCTTTTTCTTTCTTTTTTCTTTCTTTTCTTTTTCTTTCTTTTTGAAAATAATTTGCAGGAATGAAATATTATTTGCAAGACAACATACATCAATAGTGAAAAATTTTCCAGTCGCCAGATGATCCTATAAATTATAGGGTTATAACAACCTCCAGGCCCTGAATAGTTGTCAGATGGGTGGTTGATGCAGGAGCATTGTTAGCAAGTACACATAGCAGGACAACTCAGTGCCTCAGGACCAATCCAGAGTCTCGAATAATAGCTGGCACTGCAAATATTTTGAAGTTTATAGAAAACAATAAAAGGAAAGATCACATGCATAGACATAATGAGCACGTGTGACCTGGGAATTTAACCCTACTCTCGATGTAACCACAATTAGGTAGCAGTTAGTTTGTTTCTTTTGTATAGAGAGAGGTTTTGTACGCCCTAAAGAAGGGTTACAATTGTTGAGAGCAAGTAGGAATCTCAGAGCAGTGATTGTTGTTTGAATTTTACTGTAACCATTTTCTTGATTTTGAATGAAGATAATAGAGGAAAATTGATCCATTGTGTGAAGTTGTTATTGTTTGTAATTTCCCTGTTATTGTGTTTGTTCAAGAATACATGAATATTGTTACAGGTGTGTATATCTTTGAAATTCCTACATAAAATTTAAATCTCTTTTCCTCGTGAGCCGGTGCAAGGTGTGCACACAGACTGCAAGGAGTGCATTGATCGAGTCTATCTCAACTCGTAATCTCAGGAGGAAAATCCTAAGGTTTATTTGCAAGAAGTGTAAAGTGATTTCCGCAAGGAGTGCACAGTCGTCGCAAGAACTCAAATCTTGTGTAAAGATCTTTTGCAAAAAGTGCACAAGTCTGGAATTCGACAAAGAGTCGAAGCGACTCCATAAATAAGTCAAAGGACAAGAATAGAGGAATGCTAGGAAGGTGGGAAAGAATTATTTTGAAAAATCTTTGGATCTAAGTTTGACAAAATTCTCGGAAAAGAAAGAATTTCTTGGGAGATAGAAATTTTTATGGAGATCAAGCTCAAGAGGGACAACACTTTCCAAGAAGTGGGAATGAGACCCAAGAAACAGACTCGCAGGAAGGATAAAGGTCAAAACCTTTACATCTTTTGAAAATATTCTAAGTTAGCAGAAAGCGTAAGTTGAGGGGAAAAGATTTGGACCATCCGATCAGCGTCTGGACAACAAGGAGTGAGCGCAAAGGAAAACATCTCAATTGTTTGATATGAGTGCCAGAGAAAAGATCTCAGTTGTTCGATCAGAGCTAAAATAAAGGATCTCAACCATCTAATCTGCGCACCTAAGGATCGTAGCCATCCGATCAAGGTAAATTGCACTAACATTAAAGGTTTGAAAGTGTACAGGAGAATCAGACTTACGAAGTTTTGAAATTATTAGAACTATCCATCGTCAAGGGGGACACATGGTGAGAGATCATCATTTCACTAACTCATGACTTAGATAAGTCAAAAGGTAGAGTTATAAGAACTCGTGAATCGTGAAATCACGATTTGATCACAGTCATTGATCGAAGGAGAAATTTGGACCGTTGATTACCCATGGAGATATCGGGAGAAGGGAGGTGAGTGGTCATCCAAATTCGTGAAACTTGAAGTCCCGATATGCAAAAAGGAGATATGGACCGTTGGATCATGGGGATTGTGGACCGTTGATCTGGTAAGAGGAACTCAAAATTTTGGGGTTCAGAAGGATGAGCAAGCAAACTTCGTGAGACGTGAAGTCGCAAAACGTGAAATCACGAAGTGCCTTTCGTTTAAGCGACTGGTCATGGACTTGGTCACGTAGAGGGAGGGAATTAACCAGGAGATCTAGTGCCTAAATACATTGAATCTTTAAAAGAGTTAAGGAGAGGCCTCCGAGTTCCATAGATCCTGTGTCTTAAGAAGAAGGGAGGGATATTCATTTGATTGAAGGTCCTTGAGGGACTGAAGAGTCAATCAGACTCGTTTTCTTGATCGATCCTAGACTGGGAGGTCACATAGCCCTTAGGAGAGAAGGGACGTCTGCATCAAGTGGTATCAGAGATGATTTTCATATGTAGATTTCAGGTGAAGGAGAAAAATAACTTGAATTTGTACTCTATGTGTGAGATACAGTCAACACAATTCCACCAAGGAGACGAGGGGATCCACCTTTAGCCAATTGTGTTGTAGAAAGATATATGCAAGAACTTCGTGCAAGGTTGGAAGTGGCAGAGAAGAGCACTTGATGCTGGAGATGTCAGCGATGTAGAGATCGAAGATGTCAAAGTCAAAGAAGCTTTAGGGGAACATATTGCCGAAGAACGTTTTCTAAGAGCATTTGTTAGATTGGGAGCTTGAGCCAAGATAGAGGTCCCAATGTATGAAGGAAATTTGGATGCTGAAGATTTGTTGGATTGGATAAGATCCATGGAAAAGTATTTTGATTATGAAGATGTCAATGGGGAGAAAAGGGTGAGACATGTTGTCACTAGAATTAAAGGACATGCAACACTATGGTGGGATGAACTGCAGGCTGAGATGAGAAGTAGAGGCAAACAAAATATAAAGAATTGGGACAGAATGGTCGCCAAGCTAAAGGCTAAATTCATGCCCAAATATTATCAGATCAATTTGTTCAGGAAGCTACAGAACCTAATATAGAAGGGTATGAAATTTAAATAATACAAAGAGGATTTATACAAGTTGAACATCAGATATGGACAAAGAGAGAGGGATGAAGAAAAATTTTCCAGGTAAATAAATGGCCTGAGGTATGAAATCCAGGATGAGCTCAGCATGATGTCGGTAAGGAAAGTAGAGGATGCTTATTAGTTCGCATTGAAGGAAGAAGAGAAGTTGGCCAGAAAACAAAGCCAATGAGGTAGAGGTAAAATCTCAACCCTGAACAAAGGCAATGGAGTTGCCTATGACAAAGTGCATAATTCCAAGGATGAGGCTGAAAATCCACACAGTCACTTGGAAAGAGGAGGAAGTTCCCAAGGAAGACAGGGTGTTGGAAGAAACTCTTCTAGAGGAAGAGGTGGAGGAGGAATAAGGTGTTATGCCTGTGGAAATACATGGCACATGTCTTGGGAATGCCTTGAGAAAAATAAAGAAGGAGGAGAAGCTAACATTTTGGAAGCACAAAGAGGGAATGTTGAAGCAGAAGGAGTAGAGGATGGAACATCCCTAATGATGAGAAAGGTTCTCTTAAAACCAGAGGTAGAAGTTAAAAGGCCAGTACAAAGGAACAGTCTATTCAGGACAGCTTGCAAGACTAAAGACAGAGTATGCAAGGTGATCATTGATAGTGGGAGCACTGATAACTTAGTATCCATGGAGATGGTGGAGAAATTGGAGTTGGAGACAACTGCACACCTAGATCCATATAAAGTCTCGTGGTTGCAGAAAGGACACAAGGTAATGGTTACTAAAAAATGCTTGGTTGAACTTAATATAGGAGGATACAGAGTTGAAATTATGTGTGATGTAATTCCCATGGATGTATGCTATATTATGTTGGGAAGACCATGGCATTTTGACAGGAATGTCATTCATGATGGGAGGAAGAATACATACACCTTGGAGAAGAATGGTAGGACACACATGCCGCTGCCAATAGAGGAGAATAAAGTGAAAGGGGAAGCCAGCAAAAGCATACTTCTCATGAACAGGAAGGAACTCCTGAAAGAAGTCAAGAAAGAATAGTATTTGCAATTTGTTGTGGTGAGGAAACCCATAGTTATCCTTACTAGTGCTTCGATAGATTATTTGCCTGAAGAAGTTCAGGAATTGTTAGATAATTTTGCTGACATAGTGGTGTATGAGTTTCCTAACTCATTACCACCCATTAGAAGTATCAACCATCATATAGATTTGATACCAGGAGCAAGTCTACCAAACAAAGCAGCGTACAGACTGACACCTCGAGAGAATGAGGAGGTAAAGAACCAAGTCCAGAAATTTTTAGACAAGGGTTTGGTCAGAGAGAGCTTGAGTCCATGCGCAGTACCAATTGTGTTGAGTACAAAGAAATATGGAGGATGGAGAATGTGTACGGACTTGAGAACCATCAACAAGATCACTCTCAGGTATAGATTCCCTTTGCCAAGAATAAATGATTTGATGGACTGTTTAAGTGGAGAAAATTTATTTTCTAAGATAGATTTGAAAAGTGGATATCACCAGATTAGAATGAGGGAAGGTGATGAGTGGAAGACAACCTTTAAGACAAATGAAGGTTTGTATGAGTGGCTTGTTATGCCATTTGTCTTAACCAATGCGCTGATTACTTTTATGAGGTTGATGAATGAAATACTAAAAGATTCCATTGGCAAGTTCATGGTTGTGTATCTAGATGATATACTGATCTTTAGCAAGACTAAGGAGGAGAATTTGAGGCACCTGACACTAGTGATGAGGAGGCTACAACAGGAGAAGTTGTTGATAAACCTGAAGAAGTCCTCTTTTAAGAAGACATAACTCATTTACTTGGGTTTTGTGATCTCTTCAAATGAACTGAAGATGGATGTAGAGAAGTTGAAAGCAATCAAATAATGGCCATCAACCAGGGGAATGTTTGAGGTAATAAGCTTCCATGGATTAGATATTTTCTATAGGAAGTTCATCAGATATTTCAGTGGAATTTGTGCACCAATGATGGATACAGTGAAGAAAAGGCACAAGTCTTTTAAATGGATAGATGATCCGTAGGATCTTTTAAATGACCATGGTTGAGTTTTAATTTTGCATGCTTTAATTAACCATTTGAGAAACTTAGTGAAAGAATGAGGAAATAAGAGGAATTATAATAGCCAAATACAGATATGCAGATCTGAAATGAATAATAGATAGCAAACCATAAACACGCAGATTGATAACAGAGTTCGACACAACTTTTGCCTACATCTCTGAGCCTTTTCTCTATGGGGGAGGCTTATTTATTTCTGTTCAAATGCTCAAAAGTACATCACTGCAATGCCAAATGGCTACAATACTAATTTGATCTTGTTCTCCTAGATCTCTAGAACCCTGCAAAGAAAACAACACGCAAAACGGATGTCCGGAGCTTCTAGAAATGGTCTGACAGTGTCTCCTCCTCAAAAGCTTCTCTGCATCAAACTGACTTTGGCTTGGCCTTTCTCCAACATAACTCTACTATGACTGACTACCAATGGCCTAAAATAGGCCTGGTTTATATAGCCTTGAAGTTGGTTTCTCAGCTCCAACTTCCTCCAAGAATTTGGCCTCCAAAAATGCCCAATATCCCTCAAAAATGGAAGGAATAAGCTAAAAATAGGCATATTAATCATAAAAAAACCAAAACTATAGGCTAAAACCCAAAATATGGTCAAATTCGGGCGCTAGACCCCTGCATGTGCACACGCCCCTATATTCAAGGTCATGTGGGGGGCCATGTGGCCACGCGCTATGCGCTGCCCCCCCCTTTCTTCGCACCAGCTCCGGGTTCTATGGATTTTACATAGGCCTGTGGCCCAACAACCAAACTCCCCATGCATATAGGAATAAGCCCCTAGTTTTATGGCATATACATATGACCTAGCGGTTACAACTACCTACGAGTTACGTTGGCACCCGGTTCTATCAAACGGTTATATGGTATGTCGAGGGCTGGGGCTAAGCCCCGACCCTTTTTCCCGCCGTATTGAACTATCAACAAATTCAAATACAAAGTTTGTCATTGGTTTAATAAGAACTGCCATGTGGCCTATTGGCCCGACAGACTTTACCAAAATGCTATGAGGAGGGTAGGTACACGGTTCGAATCCGGTCCAAGCCACAATTTTACATATAACCTTCGAACCAATCATACGGTGCCACGTGGCTACCCATGACTGGGCCATGTGGCACCTTTCCAACTAACCGGTGAATGCCACGTGTCAGTCGCTAATTCATCCACGTGTCTTCCACGCATCCAGTGCCGTACTGCCACATCAACCTTTCCATGTCATCGCCGTACTGCCCAGTCACCTGTTGCATCAGCCTGACACATCAGCTGCTGACGTCACCCATACCACGTGTCACCCTTTCAGTGGTGACACATGTCACCTCGGGATTGGTCCAACTGCACCTTTAAACGTCCAAATCTGCCTGCCACATGTCACTCCTTGGTGCTACCACGTGTCGCTGTAGGTCTTTCCACATGTCACTTCTAGAACCGCCACTTCAGCTGTACGGACCTGACACGTGGACTGTACGGACTGTACAGTCATCCCCCTTTTTTGCCTGTTTGACTTTTCAGACAGAACGCGATATCTTCTCCATACGGAGCCCGTTTGACAAAGTAAATATACCACCGGAATCAAGAAGACGATATGGACGCAATGGCACAGGTTTCATCACATTCTGAGCACTTTCATTTTTTAGCATTTTTCAAGCCCTATCAGGCTTCTGGATCCGATTCTGGATCACACCTCCCCACAAAAATACCTTTTGGTCCCCAAAAGGTTACTGACCAGTCAACAAGATCAGGATAGGCCACCCGACTTTCTCTCTGTCTCTGAACTCTGTCCTGTGCACCTGCCTTATCAAGATCAACTGTAACACAATCATGACAACTGACAGTATATTGTTAGCCATTTGAACCTTGTTACATCTTACTGAAGCCACTATCATCCATGTAGAAAAAATTGCTAATGACAGCATCAAAAAGATGACTGCAAATGAACTGATATACTTGAAATATCTGCACGACATGAGCTTATCTTGAAGCAATTTATGATTGATTTTCCATTCAACAACCATATCTTGTTCTTGCTTAAGATCAATTACTTCATTTGAAACAATTAGTGGTTTGTTTCTTACTTGCACTGCCTTCGTTAATTGTTCCATTATTTGAAGTGTTTTACTTGCTTTAACATGATGAGCATGAACCACATAATCATGACCTGCTTTAGTGAATTGATATTTATTCTTTATTCTGTAGAAGATTGCCTTATGATCATACAAGTACGGACTTCCTAAGACCATTCCACATTCTTTTAACGACACAACATCACAAGTTACTTCATCCACATACTTAGACGAAATTGCAAATTTGATTGTGCACTACTTTGTTATGTGCATCTGATGATGATTGCTTATCCATTTAACTGTGTAAGGCTTATGATGAGTTTGTGTTTTTAATCCCATTTTCTTAACCAATTCTTCTGAGATTAGATTAGATTGAGATCCACTGTCGATTAATGTATCTATCTTAGTGTGTCGCATGATTACCCTTATATGAAACAACTTGCTTCTACAATCAATGTCTTCACCAAATTTACCTGTCATACCAACCAATGAAATCTTTGACTCATCACCTGAATCTGATCCCAAGTCTGTAGGCTTTGATGTTGTTGTTGCCACTGTTTGCATTCCCTTCTTTTCTTTGAACCACTTTGGCCTCTTCTCGGGATGCAACTGCCAACATTTGTCCTCATCATGTCCCTCTTTCTTGCAATGCTTGCAAGAGGGCTTTCCTTCCTTCTTTTTCACAACATTTGTATTCTTGCCATGCTTTTTCCTCTTGTCTTCTTTCTTTGAAAATGACGATTCCCCTGACACACCTGCTTTCCCTGCTTCAATATACGTAGCTTGAAGAGAAACCTCATCAAGGTTAGTGGGTCCAAACATGAAAACAGTGTTTCTAATATGCGGAGGCAAACCTCCTATATACTTCATAAGGGTTTCTTGTGTTTGCAAAGGAATGTCTAACATTAATGCCATTTTTCTAAATCCATCGGTGTATTCTTGCACCGATTGTCCTTTTCTTAATTTTAAAGATTGCGATTCAATGATTTCTTTTTCTTTATAACCCAAAGGATAAAACTTTTTCCTAAGTGCATAAATGAAATTCTTCCATGATGGAAATACATTACCCACATCTTGTGTTCCTTTTCGCAGCTTTCTTTGCCACCAGATAAGAGCTGTACCTGCAAGTCTCAAAGATGCCAATTTAATTTGTGTGGCCTCATCCTTGATCTGTTGCACACTGCAGTATACCTCCATTTGTCTGATTCAGTTATCAAGTTTTTCTGCATTTACTTCACCATCATATATGGGCAACTCAAATTTTACATCAAGTTTTAACAATGGCATTTCATGTTTATGCTTA
>ML800957.1:121736-140991 GCA_009831015.1 Picea engelmannii | reverse complement strand
GGAGGAATGTGAGGATGGTCCTCTTCCTCTTCACTTTTTCCTTTTGAAGAATTACCCAAAACTGGTCGCTTCCATTCTAAATAATCTTCATACAAAACTGTCACCATCTCCGACATAGCATGGAATGTTTTCCGGAACTCTTTATCTTCTTGAGAAATCCCTTCTTTCGATGCCATCTTCTCACTGTGATAAGATCTCTTTCTCAATCCAATTAATGGATTCTCTACAACAAGCTCGCCTTCACCACGGTGTAGCTTTGCCCTGGTTAACATGCAAAACTCAAATCCAAACGTCAACTAGCTCTGATACCACTTGATCCGTAGGATCTTTTAAATGACTATGGTTGAGTTTTAATTTTGCATGATTTAACTAACCATTTGAGAAACTTAGTGAAAGAATGATGAAAGAAGAGGAATGATGACATCCAAATACACATATGTAGATATGAAATGAATAATAGACAACAAACCATAAACACGCAAATTGATAACGGAGTTCGGCACAACTTTTGCCTACGTCTCTGGGCCTTTTCTTTGTGGGGGAGGCTTCTTTATTTATGTTCAAATGATCAAAATTACATCACTGCAATGCCAAATGGTTACAATACTGATCTAGTCTTGTTCTCCCAGATATATGTAACCTTGCAAAGAAAACAACACGCAAAACGAACGTCCGGAGCTCCCAGAAATGGTCCGACAACGTCTCCTCCTCAAAAGCTTCTCTGCATCAAACTGACTTTGGCTTGGCCTTTCTCCAGTGTAACTCTGCTTTGACTGACTGCCAATGGCCTCAAACAGGCCTTTTTTATATAGCCTTGAAGTTGGTTTCTCATCTCCAACTTCCTCCAAGAATTTGGCCTCCAAAAATGCTCAATATCCCCCAAAAATGAAAGGAATCAACTAAAAATAGGCATATTCATCATAAAAAAACCAAAACTATAGGCTAAAACCCAAAATATGGTCAAATTCGAGCACAAGCCCCCTGCATGTGCGCATGCCCCTATATTCAAGGTCATATGGGGGGCCATGTGGCCACACGTTATGCGCTGGACCCCCCTTTCTTCACACCAGCTCCGGGTTATATGGATTTTACATAGGCCCGTGGCCCAGCAACCAAACTCCCCGCGCATATAGGAATAAGCCCCTGGTTTTATGGCGTATACATATGACCCGGTGGTTACAACTACCTGCGGGTTGCGTTGGCTCCCGGTTCTATCAAACGGTTATATGGTATGCCGAGGGTTGGGCCTAAGCCCCGACCCTTTTTCCCACCGTATTGAACTATCAACAAATTCAAATACAAAGTTTGTCATTGGTTTAATAAGAACTTCCATGTGGCCTATTGGCCTGACGGACTTTACAAAAATGCTATGAGGAGGGTAGGTACACGGTTCGAATCCGTTCCAAGCCACAATTTTACATATAACCTTCGAACCAATCATACGGTGCCATGTGGTAGCCCACGACTGGGCCATGTGGCACCTTTCCAACCAACCGGTGAATGCCACGTGTCAGTCGCTAATTAGTCCACATGTCTGCCACGCATATAGTGCCATACTGCCACATTAACCTTGCCACATCATTGCCATACTGCCCAGTCACCTTCCGCGTCATGTTAGCCACTGACGTCACCCATGCCATGTGTCACCTCGGGATTGGTCCAACTATACCTCCAAACGTCCAAATCCTCCTGCCACATGTCACTCCCTGGTGCTACCACGTGTCGCTGTAGGTCCTGCCACATGTCACTTCTGGAACTGCCACATTAGCTGTATGGACCTAACACGTGGACTGTACAGACTGTACAATCATCCCCCTTTTTTTCCTGTTTGACTTTTCGGACAGAACACGATATCTTCTCCATACGGAGCCCATTTGACAAAGTAAATATACCACCGGAATCAGGAAGACGAGATGGACGCAATGGCACAGGTTTCATAACATTCTGATCAATTTCATTTTTGAGCATTTTTCAAGCCCTATCATGCTTCTAGATCTGATTCTGTATCAATAGAGAAGGCTGAGAAGAGCTTCAATTAACTGAGGGAGAAAATAATAGAGAAACCAATTCTAGTCTTATGAAATTTTGAGAAGACATTTTAGGTGAGATGTGATGCAAGTGGCATTGCAAATGGAGGAATTTTGAGCCAGGACAATAGACCTATTGCTTACTTCAGTGAGAATTTGAATGAGACTAAGAGAAAATAATCCACCTATGACAAGGATTTTTATGCCATAATCCAAGCCCTGAAGAAATTGAGACATTACCTTGTCCCACAATAATTTGTCTTGTATAGAGATAACCAAGCTTTACAATTCATAACTAGAAAGGAAATATTGAATCAGAGGCATGCAAAGTGGATTGAGTTTATGCAGAATTTTACTTTTGTCATAAAAAATATTGTTGGGAATTCTAACAAAGTTGTTGATGCATTGAGCAGGATATGTTTGATTCTGTAGGAATTTCAGATAAAGACTTTAGGGTTCGAACACCTTGATGAAATGTACAATGATGATCCAGATTTCAATGAAGCATATGAAGCATGTGTGAATCCTGTGGTGAGAGATAAAATCTAGTGGACAGAGTATATGATTCAAGAGAGATTTTTGTTCTAAGGGAAATCAATTGTGCATACCAAAATGCTCAATGAGGGATAACCTTTTGAAGGAAAAAACATAGTGGAGAATTGGCTAGACATTTCGGCCATGATAAGACATTTTCAAAGTTGAGAAGTTCATACTATTGGCCAGGTATGAGAACATATGTGATAAAATCCGTGAACAGATGTAGAATCTGCCAACATGCAAAAGGTAAAAGACAAAACATTGGATTGTATCAACTATTGCCCACACCAAAGAGGCCTTGGGATGAAATAAGAATGATTTTGTGTTGGTACTGCCAAGAACGCAAAGAGGATGTGATTCCAATTTTGTGGTGGTGGATAGATTTTCAAAGATGGCACACTTTATCCCATGCCAGAAGACCAGTGATGCAACACATGTTGTGAATCTATGCTTTAAGGATGTTGTGAGACTTCATGACCTACCCAGAAGCATTGTCTCAGGAAGAGGCACGAAATTTGTTAGTATTTTTTGGAGAACACCGTGGAAGAAGTTAGGGACATATTTGTCCTTTAGCTCAGCATATCACCCTCAAACAGATAGACAGACTGAGGTGGTAAACAAAAGTTTGGGAAACTTATTGAGGAGTCTGGTCATCAAGCACCATAATCAGTGGGATCAGATTCTGCGACAAGCAGAGTTTGCATACAGCGAATCACCTAATAGGAGCACTGGGAAGAGCATGTTCCAACTATTGTATGTAATGCAACCCATGGGAGTATCTAAGTTGAGAGACTTGGAATAGAGTGATATCAGGAGCATTGGAGAAGAATATTTTGTTGCAGAAATGCAGAAGCTCCATAGCCAGATCATAGGGCAGTTGCAGAATTCTAGCCAAGAGTACAAACGCAGAGTTGATCAACATCGCAGAGAAATTCAATTTGAAATAGGAGATCAAGTTATAGCACATCTTAGGAAGGAGAGGTTCCCTAGGGGGACATATAACAAGCTAAAGATGAAGAAGATAGGGCCATGTAAGATCTTGAGGAATTTTGATGCAAATGACTATGATATCGAGCTGCCAGATGATGTGGTCATATCACCCATATTCAACATCTCATACCATTATCCTTACAGGAAGGATGACACAGAGGGATCAACAGATCAATAGAAGATTCAATGGGAGAAACAAATGCATATAGTAGGAAAACCATAGATGGAAAAGATCATTGATCACAGGATTGGTAAGAAGACCCGAAGGAAGACCTATTTGGTGTATCTAGTCAAGTGGAAGGGACATCCAATAGAAGATTCCAATTGGGAGAGTGAAGCTGATATATAGAAGCATGGAAATTCGGTGCAAGAGATCATGGACAGGAGTCCATGAATTTCTTCCCAGGGGAGTATGATGCAAGAGCATCCTCAGCAAGTACACATGGCAAGACAACTCAGCGCCTGAGGACCAATTTGGAGTCTTGAATAATAGCCATCACTGCAAATATTTTGAAGCTGATAGAAAGCAATAAAAGGATAGATCACATGTGTAGACAGAATGTGCACGCGCAACCTGGGAATTTAACCCTAGTCTCGATGTAACCACAATTAGGACTATTTTTTAATATATAAATAGATGGCGAGGCTATGTAAGAGAAAGAATAAGGGATCTATGTGATGTGAGGCTGATAAGCTAAGTGCTAAGTGCAAGTATGTTATGTAGATGCTCTGTACATACTGGGAGAGACATGCAAAGCTAGGTGCAAGGTATTGTAACAGGCTGTGAAGTGCTTTGTGATATAATACAAGGAAGGAAGATCTAGCGAGTTGTACAGATATCTTGTCCTAGGAAAAGTATGGATTTGAGGTTTTGTGCTTGTAACTGATTGACTGAAGACAATAAAGAAGAAGAGTTGGTGGATGTATCCCCAGGGTGGGGGTGAACCACGTAAACACTTTGTTGTTCCACTTTGTGCGTGTCTTGATGTGTTTATAACTTCTCTTGCTAAGTGCTTCGATAGAGATAAATAAATCTATTGATACTTTGTGCTAATCATGTGTAAGAATGTTAGATCTAACCTATATGAAGGTGCTTAGTGTTGGGCATGTTTACAAGTAGGTGTGCTTGTCATTGATGGCAAGATCAGAATATGCAGCGATGGCGAAACAAGGACAATGTAAGCTCAGGAGGATTAGCACAGAGTCTCACGTAGTGCAAGAGTGTGCTTGTTCATTTGATGGAAAATAGGCAGGCAAGGAAGATCAGCAGCGCAAGGATAATGGCATGGAAAGATCAGAAGTGTAAACTCCGTTTCGGAGTTTCGGATACCGGGCATTGGAGGAGTCAAGGAAGCAACTCATGACAAGAATGCCGAAATGGTGAAATGTGAAATGCCAGAATACGTTGATCCAACTCCATTTCAGAGTTTTGGATACTGGGAGATTGAGAAGTCAAGAGTCGAGACTCTTCAACACAGGAATCCCAAAGTCGTGAAATGCGAAACACCGAAATCCAAAAATAGGCACACCAACAAAGAGTTTCACAGACCGAGAAATAACTCCATTTCAGAGTTCTGGATACCGGGAGTTGAAGTGTTGAAACACTTCGCCACAGGAGTGTCGAAATGCCGAATCGCCAAAATGTGAAATGACGAAATACCAGACCGTTGATCTGACTCCATTTCAGAGTTTCGGATACTAGGAGTTGAAGTGTCAAAACACTTCACCACAGGAGTGCCAAAATGCCGAATCGTTGAAATGCGAAATGATGAAATATTGGATCATTGATCTGACTCCATTTCGGAGCTCCGGATACCGAGAGTTGAAGTGTGAAAAAACTTCACCACAGGAGTGCCGAAATGCCCAATCGCCGAAATGTGAAACGACGAAAAATTGGACCATTGATCTGACTCCATTTCAAAGTTTCAAATACCAGGAGATGGAGGAGTCAAGACCCGAGACTCTTCATCACAAGAGTCTCGAAGTGTCAAAACGGGAAATTGTGAAATATGGTTTTGAATAAGGCCTAGTCACCGCCAGTGGTCACATCGTCGAAGAGCTGTAGAGAAGAGCTTGAAGAGATAAGCTCCCTTTTCAGAGTTTCAGGGATCGAAAGTTGGAAGAGTCAGAGTGACTCGCAACAGTAGTTTGTGACATGCGAAATCGTGAAATAGTGAAATGCGAAATGCCAAAATGATCAAAGCTAAGATCCTTTTTTAGAGTTTCGGGGATCGCGACATGGAGTTTCAAGATAACTCTTTACCACAGGAAAGCTGAAATGTCGAAATGTCGATGTAGCCAGTGGTCACCGCCGGTGGTCACATAAGTGGAATGAGCTAGCATAACTAGGCTCCATTTCAAGGTTCACACTGTAACTGCTAGAAACCACTGATGGTTTCTGCCAGAGGACTCAAATATTCTTCTATGTAAGTTCCAGAGGAGCTGAAGAGTCTCAAGGAATCTGCCAGTGGAATGAAGACTGGTCATAGAGGAGATTGACAAATGGAAGAGAGTTGAAGCCTGTAACTGTAACAGGGAGGTTGAGCTCGACTGTAACAAAGAAGACAAAGAGTCTCGACAACTATAGAGGTGAAGGAATCTCAGCATAACACCCAGTGATGATGGATGCATGGGTTGAATTGCCAGACAAGTTGAAGAGTTGTAGGGATGATCAAGAGAGCACTCAACAAGGGGAGAGTATGCAAAAGCATGGTGACAGAGCATGCACAAGGTGCACAGAGACTATAAGTATGCTAAAAAAATAAGATACGGGGGTGGAGGAGAGAATTTCAGGCGTGGAGAAGGAGGAGTGTGTAGCAACTTAAATACAGAGAAGAGAAATGGTGCATTGAATGGAAATGGTGCACAGAGCATAAAAGGAAGAAGCACAGAAAGTGCAAGGATGTGGGAATCAAGACAATAAGACAGTAAAGGAAGGCCGAGGTGCTTTTGTAGAGAAAAATGTAAGTTTAGAAAGTGCAAGAAGATGCAAACAGAGAGACACTAATACGAGAGAGTAGAGCAGCATAGCAGAATAGTGATAAGTTTGGTAAGCCAATGATAAATAGTGTATCACTGTGTTAAATTTACATATAGAAAATATTTATATTCCAGGGTGGTAGGGAGGCACTAGGGAGGACTGTTGTCCTCAGAGGTTCAAGTGGGTGCTTGAACATAGGGAGTTGTAGCTTCCATCTGGTTGCAGCCAGAGAAACCAGGGTGGCGAGGTGGCGCAAGGGAGAACTGTTGTTTTCTGTTGTACAGGTTGGTGCCTGTGTGACTGGAAGTTGGTGCTTCCATCTAGTTGGAGATGGAACAGTAAGGGATTCGGTGCTTCCTTCTAGTGGGTGCTTGAGAAACCAGGGAGTTGGTGCTTCCTTCTAGTAGGTGCTAGAGAAAATAGAGAGTTGGTGCTCTCAACAAGTTGCAGCTCGCAATACAGAGGTTGTAGCCTCACAATGAGTTGGAGCTCATGTGTATGATAATGTACAGAATGTAAAGATTACTTATCATATAAAGAAGAAGAGGTTTTTACCCTTTATGGATTTCCTCAGGAAATATTTGTCTCTGTATATTTCATATGTGACAATGATGATGAATGTTCTAGTTCCCTACATTATTGTGATTGTCATTAAGTGCTCTGCAAAGAATTTAAAATAAGCATTATTGTTTAAGCACGGTAACAACTAATTCAACCCCCCTCTCAGTTGACCAACAATTGGTATCAGAGCTAGCCCCTTTTATCTAAGGGTAGATCCTAGAGCTTAAACATGTCAAGCCATGAAGGAAATTCAACCAATAAGGCCCCTTTGTTCAATGGAACAAACTTTTCCTTCTGGAAAGTTATAATGAGAACTTACATAATGGCTTTAGGTGCAGATGTCTGGGATGTAGTAGATACTGGTTATGTAAAGCCAGTTGTACTAGCTAATAAGGATGACAAGCTAGAATTTAGCTTCAACGCTAAGGCTATGAATGATATCTTGAGTGGGCTTGCAAAAGCAGAATTCGTAAAAGTTATGCACCTAGGAACTGCTAAAGAAATGTGGGACAAACTCATTAGTAGTTATGAAGGTAATGAGAAGGTAAAGGACGCCAAGCTTCAAATCTACAATGTACAGTTTGAATAGCTGAAGATGAAAGAAGATGAAACTGTTGGAAAAATACTTTCTGAGAGTTGAAGAACTAGTAAATGCAATGAAAACACTTGGTGAAAAAATTGAGGAACCTTCTTTAGTTCAGAAAATCTTGAGATCTCTATCAGATAGGTTCAACTCGAAGGTTTCTGCTATAGAATAACTTAATGATCTAAAAACCTTGGATTTTGATCAACTTCTAGGAACATTGACTACATATGAAATGAGAATATTTAAAGATAAAACCACCTCCAGAGAAGCATCATTTAAAGCAGACAAGAATGAGGATTGTGAGCCTGATGAAATTGAAGCAAAATTTGTGAAGAGACTGAAGAAGGGATAAGGCAAATACAAAGGTAAACTGTCTTTCAAATGTTTCAACTGTGGTAAGATAGGTCATTTTGCAAATAAATGTCCTCACAAAATAAAATATCAGACATGTGATGATAAGGAGAAGCACAAACACAGAAATTTATTTAAAGAGAATAATTTTAAGAAGAAAAGTTTTTGAGTAAACAATGATGATGATCCTTTAGATGATGAAGACAGTGACTCCTCTATTGAAGATAAACTAAATGACTCCATACTTACGGCCAAAGAGGATTATGATAATAAAAGCACAAGAAGTGAGGCTAATGAAGAATAAGTTGTGGTTGATATGGAAGGAGAACTGATCAGTGCACTGGAAGAGATTAACAGACTCATAATTAAGAAAAGAAAGAAAAAACAATTGCTGATACAGTTCATGAAAGACGGTAAATAGCCTGATGAAGACTTTGCCCTGCTAAAAGTAGAATTAGAAGAGGCAAATAAAATCGAGGACATTCTAAAACAACAGTTATCAGAAAGGAAGGCAAGATGTAAATCTCTGGAAGAAGAAGTAGTGAAAACTAGGAACGAGTTGGAGAAGTTTCAAGCCTTGTATCATCAGAATCTATCAAGTATCAAAGCCTCAGAAGGATTAGCCACCATTTTGAATCAGTAAAGAAATCCAAATCTGAAAACTGGTTTGGGTTATGAAGAGGGATAAAGTAGTGGTCATCCAAGAAACAAATAATCCATCAAATTTGTCAAACTTACAACCAATGACTACAACAAACCTATAGAAACAAAGGAAGACAATCAGCTGCCCAGGAGGAGTAAAGAAAAAGGTGCCAGGACTGAATATGTAGAACAAAGAAATAATGCACTCCCTGCTCAAGGAAATCATCAACATGGAAGAAATCAACCTATTCAAAGAAGACAACCATTTTCAAGGTACCAACATTTTTTCTATGGATATTGTTTCTTCTGTTCTAACTTTGTTCATAAAGCTGTAAAATGTTATTTAAAATTAAATTATGAGCAATCAAGACATTCAAGGTATAGATGTCTACCACAACAAAGAATGAGACAACCAAGTAACAAACCACCACAGACTGCAAATCACTTGATGGATGGGAAAAGGACACAGGTTAAGCATAACAATCATTATGATCCTTTATTCAACAAACCAAAATGTTACATATGTCATAACTATGGACATAAATATATTGACTATCGCTTAAGGAACTATGAACCAAATTTGAATTCCCCTGCTGAAAATGTCAAGGTTTGGAAGAAGAAATAAAGTGACAAGTGTGGATTAGTATTGTCAACTCAAAGACAAACGAAACCTTGGTATATAGAAAATGGATGCTTCAAACATATGATGGGAGACAAAGGTAATTTGCTATCTCTAAGTGAAAGCAAATTAGGAAGCGTAACCTTTGGAAATGATGCTCTAGGTAAAATAAAGGGTAAACGGATGGTGAGTTTAAGTAATGGAAAAGGAAAAGCCCAAGATGTTCTGCTTGTAGATGTGCTGAAAGACAATCTGCTCAATGTAAGTCAAATGTGTGACAGAGGATGTGAAGTGGTGTTCACGTCTAAGGACTGCAAGATAAAGTCTGCAAACTCAGGGCAAGTGGTGGCCAAAGGCATAAGAATAGAAAATAATGTATATATGTTGAAAGAAGATGGAGAAGAGTGTCATCTAAGAAAACATGATGAAGGTTGGTTATGGCATAGGAGACTTGGACATCTAAACTTTGACCACTTAATCAAGCTCAAAAATCTTGAGGCAGTAAAAGATCTTCCGAGAATATCAAAACACCAAGATTCTATGTGTAAACCCTACCAAGTAGGAAAGATAACTAGGACACCGTTTAAGTCCAAGAGCTTTACTTCAACAGAGAAACCACTCCAACTAGTTCATATGGATTTATGTGGACCATCAAGACAGGAAGGCATAGGGAGAGAAAACTACTTCATGTTGATTATTGATGATTACTCCAGACTTACTTGGGTTGCCTTTCTCAAGGAAAAAGATGAAGCATTTGAGAAGTTTAAAATATTTAAGGATTTAACTAAGAATCAAAGAGGCAAGAGGTTAAAGGCAGTAAGATCAGATAAAGGAGGAGAATTTATGTCAAGTGATTTCAAGGAATTCTGTGATAAGCATGGGATCAAGAGAGAATACACAATCCCAAGAACTCCACAACAAAATGGAGTAGTTGAGAGGCAAAATAAAACAGTGCAGCAAATGGCCAGGTCAATGATGAATGAGAAGAACATTGGTCAAACCTACTGGGTAGAAGCAATACACACAATAGTCCATGTTCTTAACAAAGCCCACCTCAGACCACAAAGTGACAAGACACCTTATGAACAGTTGATGCAGGAGCATTGCAAGTACCCAAAGCGAGCGTGGAGGCAGCACATGTGTTTTTTTTAACACATGACATATTACTTTGAAAACATTTGAAATGGAAGCACCAAACTTTTAATGAATCCTTTATGAAGGAGCGCCTTTTGTATGTTGTATCAGACCCCGAACCATACGCTCTTGTCTGAAGTAGATAAGAAGGCATTTAATCTAGTTAATGCAGGTAGGTAGGATTTATTTCTAGATTAGACAGTTTTAGATGGAAGGAGGGAAAACGGATATAGACACCCTCATTGTATCATTGCAACAAGATTGAAAGCATTCAGGAGAAGAGCTGAGCAAGAAGAGAATATTGTGTGAAGAACACCCATGTATAGGCAGTTGAATTAATAGAAAGAAGCTTTGATTCAAGCTCATGGTCTGTGTTGTTTTCTCCGTGTTGTTGATATGCTCATGAATGTTTGTTTCTGTTATGCATTTGCTTTGTATACGCTATGCATGTGATTTCCTGTTTCGGTTGAAGTCTAAAGAGGAGATGGAATGAGTTTCAATTGTTTCTCTATTTGAGCCAGGAGATTCCTGTAGAGAGTGCAGTCGAATTCATCCGCAAAGAGTGCGTTGATGAAGGCTCAGTAGTTAACTTTTGTTCTCATTCACCCAAAAGTGGATTTGGTTTGTTGAAGACGTGTAGAGAGGTGTAGGTTTGAAGAAGAAGTCTCAGTTGTTAATCTGAGCCGAGGAGATAGAAGACTACTGTAGGAAGTGCACAGAGTCGGAAGGATTCAGCACTTGAGAAGTTGTTGAAAGTCGAGTGCGAGGAGCGCGCACAAATCCATATGAAGGAGTCAGAGTGGAAAAGATCAAGAGGGTTAGTATTTCTTGATATCATGTGAGAGAGCCACAGAGAGTTACTGATGAAGGGTCAAGCAGGGCTTGCAGGCGCGGGCTTGAAGAGAAAGTCTCGATAGAAAATACTTAGCCACTTCAGAGAAATCTCAGGAAGGAGGAATTGACGGTCAGTATTCACCGAGGAAATAGTGAAATCCCGTCCGTCGTCGGATTTGGGAAAGTTGCGCACGGGTTAAGCCTTAGCGTGCAGGGGAGGAGCCCAAAATTCATAGGGACTCGGCTCATCGGAGGATTGAATTTTCCAGAGACAAGATTCTCGTGTATAAAATCACGATTAGCGATTTCTCGACGTGATCGGAGCCATTGATCAGCAAGACATGTGTCCGAGGATCCAGGGGAATCGAAGTTCAGCATTTCGGGGTTTCTAAGGATAGAGGAATTGTCACCCCAGGAATCACAATATCGCGAAACACGATATCCCGACAGTCAGAGCTGTGGGCCTGGAAGGTGTGATAGGGGATAGGTGTCGTCACGCATCGGGGTTCGGAGTTTTATAAGTCCCATGAACTTCGACCACGGAAATCACGATACTCAGACATGCGATTTCCCGACAGAGTTAAGGCCTGTAGTGGAGGACAGGTGTCGGAAAGCCAAGCCTTGTCGGGAGCAGAGGACAGGTGGCATCGCATATCGGGGATCGGAGAATCACGGAAGTAGATTCTCACGACACCATAAGTGTCGATTTCCCGACAGCCGAAAGATTCGATACGGTGGGACACGGTCAGCATTGACTAGAGCATCGAAAATCGGGGAAGCGCGAGTGGAGTGATCCGCGACCTCGGAAGGTCCGATTTCCCGATAGGATAAAGGGAGGTCATCAGAGGAGCATCCTGTGGGTGCAGAAAAGTCCCGATAAGGGATTTGAGGAGCAATTTAGCTCTTCGGGCCTAGGGAAAAACAAGGTCCTGGTGGAAGCGGACGTGCCTAAGTGGTCGTTTGCATCAGAGTGGTACCAGAGTGGGAATTCTTTTCTTTCTATAGAAGAGAAAAGAATTCTCCATGCCGCCTAGAAGGGAAAGACAGTCACCTGACCCGGAAGATAGGGAGGTGAGGAGAAGAGGCAGACCAGCAGGAAATCCAGAAATGGAGAGACAAATGAGAGATCTTAGGGCAAGACTTGAGGATATGGAGGTAGCGCAGAGACGCACAGCCAGTGCTAGAGATCTTAGTGACTCCGACAACGAAATAGAAGTTGAACGCGAGGAGGAAGTTGCAGCCGAAGATGCAACAACTGAGCGGTTAATAAAAGCTATCGCCCAGATGAGTTCGAAGACAAAAATGGTCATTCCAGCTTATGAAGGAAGTCTGGATGCAGAAGAGCTGTTGGATTGGATCAGGGCTCTTGACACCTACTTCGATTATGAGGAGATCAAAGAAGATAAAAAGGTTAGGCATGCTGTCACAAAATTGAAGGGACATGCAGCATTATGGTGGGACGAGCTTCAAGTAGATAGACACTGCAAAGGCAAGAAAAAGATCAAAAGTTGGGATCAAATGATCATGAAGATGAAGGCGAAGTTAATTCCAAGGGATTATCAAATCACTCTGTTCAGGAGAATGTAGAACCTAAGACAGAAGTTGATGACGGTAAAGGAGTATACCGAGGAATTCTACAAGATCAATATCAGAGCAGGTCATTAGGAGAACGATGATGAAAAAGTTGCTAGGTATATGAATGGCTTAAGATACGATATCCAGGATGAGATGAGTATGAAAACCATCAGAATGGTGGAGGATTCCTATCAGATGGCATTAAAAGCCAAAGAAAAGCTAAGCCGTAAGCCAGCACAGCAAGGGCGAGGCAGAAGTCAGCCCAGAGGCAAGGCAGTTTCCCAAGAGAAATATCAGAAACCCAAGGAGGAATGGAAGAAACCTCAGGGTAAATTTGAAAGAGGTGGAACCTCACAGCGAGGACAACAATATGCTGAGCAGAGGGGACAACATAATGAGCAGAGAGGAGATTATGCTGACGCAAACACTTTTCCTCGTACCAGAGGTAGAGGAAGAGGCAGAGGTGGAGTCATCACATGCTACACATGTGGAAAGGATGGACACAAAGTAGTTGACTATCCAGATAGGAAAAAGCACAGAGGAGAAGCTCATATCGCTAAGGCACAGAGGTGAAATGCTGAAGCAGAAGCTGCAGAAGACCAAAGGTCATTGATGATGCGTAAAGTTCTCTTAACACCTGAGAAGGAGGTGGAGGACACAGCTTAGAGGAACAGACTTTTCAGAACTGCATGCAAAACCAAAGATAGGGTGTGCAAGGTTATTGTGGATAGCGGTAGCATAGACAATCTCGTTTCAACCGAGATGGTGGAGAAACTGGAGTTGGAGACGACTGATCATCCAAGTCCATATAAAGTCTCATGGCTACAGAAGGGACATCAGGTAAATGTCACCAAACAATTCTTAGTTGCCATCAAGATAGGGGGATACAATGATAAAATTCTCTGTGACGTTATTCCTATGGATGTATGTCATTTATTGCTAGGCAGACCATGGCCATATGACAGGAACGTAGTTCATGATGGGAAGATGAATATGTATACTCTGGAGAAGAATGGGAGGACACATATGTTACTTCCAATCAAAGACAAAGAAGTAAAACCAGAACTAAGGAATACTATACTTCTCATGAGTGGGAAGGAACTCCTGGCAGAAGTAAAGAAGAAGGAAGATCCACAGTTCTTTGTGGTCAAGAAACCAAGAGTTGTTTTGATTAGCACAAGAGTGGAGGACTTGCCGGACGAAATTTAGGAACTACTAGAGGAGTTCGCTGACATTGTGGTAGACGAATTACCTCATTCGTTGCCGTCGATGAGGAGTGTGAGTCATCACATAGACCTCATACCAGGAGCCAGTTTTCCAAACAAAGCTGTGTATAGGTTGAAACTGCAGGAGAACGAAGAAGTTAAAAGGCAGGTACAGGAACTGCTGGATAAAGGAATGGTCAGGGAAAGTTTAAGTCCATGTGCCGTTCCAATGGTACTGAGTCCAAAGAAATATGGAGGTTGGAGAATGTGTACAGACTTCAGAGCCATTAACAAAATTACCATCAGATACAGATTTCCATTAATGATCTGATGGATTGCCTGAGCTGGGAAAAGTATTTTTCAAAGGTTGATTTGAAAAGCGGATACCATCAGATTCGCATGAGGGAAGGTGATGAATAGAAGACAGCCTTTAAGACAAACGAAGGGTTGTACGAATGGCTAGTCATGTCATTTGGCGTGACGAATGCATCGAGTACATTCATGAGGCTGATGAATGAAGTGCTGAAGGAAATCATTGGTAAGTTTGTCATTGTTTATTTAGATGACATATTGATTTTCAGCAAATCAAAAGAAGAACATCTGAACCATTTAGCTGCAGTAATGAGAAAGCTACAACAAGAGAAGCTGTTGATTAACATGAGGAAATCTTCATTTATGAATACATAACTCATTTACTTGGGGTTTGTCATATCGTAAAATGAATTGAAGATGGATCCAAGTAAAGTGGAGGTAATTAAGAATTGGCCATCATCAAGAAATATTTTTTAGGTGAGGAGTTTCCATGGTTTGGCTAGTTTCTACCGAAAGTTCATTAGAAATTTCAGTGGAATTAGCGCAGCGATGATGGACATGGTGAAGAAGAGACATAAGTATTTTCATTAGATAGAAGAGGCAGAGAAGAGCTTCAATCTGTTGAAGCGAAAGATCACAGAGCAGCCGGTTTTGGTGTTGCCGGATTTTACTAAGGTGTTCTAGGTGAAATGTGATGCAAGTGGCTTTGCCATAGGAGCGGTCTTGAGCCAGGAGGATAGACCTATTTCATATTTCAGCGAGAAGTTGGATGAGGCAAAGGTGAAGTACTCCATGTATGATAAAGAATTTTATGCCATCATACAAGCGTTAAAGAAGTGGAGGCATTATTTGATTCTGAAGGAATTTATCCTGTACAACGATAATCATGCATTGCAGTTTGTGAGTCTACAAGAGAAGTTGAATCAGAGACATGCTAAATGGGTAGAGTATATGAAGAATTTCACATTTGTAATTGAACACATTTCAGGTACTACTAACAAAGTGGCTGATGCTTTGAGCAAGAAGTGTTTGTTGCTACAGGAGTTCAAAGTCAAAACGTTGGGTTTTGAAAATCTTAAGGACATGTATGCAGGTGATGTCGATTTGGAGAGGCATACGAGGCAGCCGAGAATCCAGTTCTCAGAGATAGAAGCCCATGGATGGATTACATGATCCATAATGGATTGTTGTTCAGAGGCAACCAACTATGTATTCCAAATTTCTCCATGAGGGAGAATCTGCTAAAAGAGAAACACAGCGGAGGATTGGCAGGACATTTTGGCCATGATAAGACATTTGCAAAACTGAGCGAAGCATACTTTTGGATAGGGATGTGGTTAGATGTCAAGAAGTTTGTTTACAGGTGCAGAATTTGTCAGCATTCAAAGGGCCGAAAGCAGAATGCGGGATTCTATCAATCCTTACCCATACCAAAGAGGTCGTGGGATGAAATCAGCATGGATTTTATATTGGGATTGCTGAGGATGCAAAGAGGACATGACTCAATCTTTGTGGTGGTCGACAGGTTTTCAAAAATGCACATTTTGTTCCATGCCATAAGACCAGCGATGCGACTCATATCGCAAACTTGTTTTTTAAAGAGATTGTTAGACTTCATGGTTTACCCAGAAGCATAGTATCAGACAGGGATACGAAATTCATTGGACATTTCTGGAGGACACTCTGGAAGAAGATGGGAACTAACTTGATGTTTAGTTCAGCCTATCATCCCCAGAAAGATGGGCAAGCAGAGGTTGTAAATAGAACTCTGGGAGACTTACTTAGGAGCTTGGTGACAGAGACCACAACAATTGGGACAATGTGTTGCCACAGGCAGAGTTCGCGTACAACGACTCAGTGAATAGAAGCACAGGAAAAATTCCATTTGAAATAGTATATGGTAGGAAGCCAAGAGGAGTATCTGAATTGAGGGACGCAGAGCAGATAGTGAACAAGAGTGCTAGTGCAGAGGAGTTCGCTGAGGCGATGGAAGAACTTCACAGCAGGGTGAAGCAGCGATTGCTGGAGTCAAATCAGAAATATAAGCACAGAGAAGATCAACATCGGAGACAACTTCAATTCGAAGTTGGTGATCTAGTTCTTGCACATCTAAGGAAGGAAATGTTCCCAAGGGGAACATACAACAAGTTGAAAATGAAGAAAATTGGGCCATGTAGAGTCCTAAAGAAATTGGGAGAAAACACTTATGAGATTGAATTGTCGGATGAGATTGGAATATCTCTGACATTCAATGTCTCAGACTTATATCCTTATAAGGCTGAGGAAGCAGGAGATGGAAGCGATAAACAGCCAGAGATCCAGTGGCAGAAGTAGATGCCTATTGCAGAGAAGCCACAGATGGAGCGTATACTTAACAAGAGGGTGAGCAGAAAGACCAGGCGGAAGAAATACTTCGAGTATCTGGTCAAATGGAAGGGCCATCCAGTGGAAGATGCCAGCTGGGAAAATGAAGCAGAGATTCAAAAGCATGGACAGATTGTGCAAGAGCTCATGGACAGGAGCCCATGAAAGTTTTCAAGCTAAGGAGTATGATGCAGGAGCATCGCAACTACCCAAAGCGAGCGTGGAGGCAGCGCATGTGTTTTTTTTAACACATGACATATTACTTTGAAAACATTTGAAATGGAAGCACCAAACCTTTAATGAATCCTTTATGAAGGAGCGCCTTTTGTATGTTGTATCAGACCTCGAGCCATACGCTCTTGTCTGAAGTAGATAAGAAGGCATTTAATCTAGTTAATGTAGGTAGGTAGGATTTATTTCTAGATTAGACAGTTTTAGATGGAAGGAGGGAAAATGGATATAGACACCCTCATTGTATCATTGTAACAAGATTGGAAGAATTCGGGAGAAGAGCTGAGCAAGCAGAGAATATTGTGTGAAGAACACCCATGTATAGGCAGTTGAATTAATAGAAAGAAGCTTTGATTCAAGCTCATGGTCTGTGTTGTTTTCTCTGTGTGTTGTTGATATGCTCATGAATGTTTGTTTCTGTTATGCATTTTATTTGTATACGTTGTGCATGTGATTTCCTATTTCAGTTGAAGTCTGAAGAGGAGATGGAATGAGTTTCAATTGTTTCTCTATTTGAGCCAAGAGATTCCTGCAGAGAGTGCAGTCGAATTCATCCGCAAAGAGTGCGTTGATGAAGGCTCAGTAGTTAAATTTTGTTCTCATTCACCCAGAAGTGGATTTGGTTTGTTGAAGCCGTGCAGAGAGGTGTAGGTTTGAAGAAGAAGTCTCAGTTGTTAATCTGAGCTGAGGAGATAGAAGACTACTGCAGGAAGTGCGCAGAGTCGGAAGGATTCAACACTTGAGAAGTTGTTGAAAGTCGAGTGCGAGGAGCGCGCACAAATCCATCTGAAGGAGTCAGAGTGGAAAAGATCAAGAGGGTTAGTATTTCTTGATATCGTGCGAGAGAGCCACAGAGAGTTACTGATGAATGGTCAAGAAGGGCTTGCAGTCGCGGGCCTGAAGAGCAGGTCTCGGTAGAAAATACTTAGCCACTTCAGAGAAATCTCAGGAAGGAGGAATTGTCGATCAGTATTCACCAAGGAAACAGGGAAATCCCGTCCGCCGTCGGATCTGGTAAAGTTGCGCACGGGTTAAGCCTTAGCGTGTAGGGGAGGAGCTCGAAAGTCATAGGGACTCGGCTCATCGAAGGATCGGATTTTCCAGAGACAAGAGTCTCGTGTCTAAAATCACGATTAGCGATTTCCTGACGCGATCAGAGCCGTTGATCCGCAGGAAACGTGTCCGATGATCTAGTGGAATCGGAGTTTGGCATTTCAGGGTTTCTGAGGATAGATGAATCATCACCCCAGGAATCACGATATCACGAAACACGATATCCCAACAGTCAGAGTTTTGGTCTCGGAAGGTGTGATAGGGGACATGTGTCATCGCGCATTGGGGTTTAGAGTTTTGTAAGTCCCATGAACTTCGACCACGGAAATTGTGATACTCAGACATGCAATTTCCCGACAGAGTTAAGGCCTATAGTGGAGGACTGGTGTCAGAAGGCCAAGCCTTGTCGGGAGCAGAGGACAGGTGGCATCACATATCGAGGATCGAAGAATCACGGAAGTAGATTCTCACGACACCATAAGTGTCAATTTCTCGACAGTCGAAAGTTCCGATACGGTGGGACACAGTCAGCATTGACTAGAGCATCGGAAATCGGGGAAGCACGAGTGGAGTGATCCACGACCTCGGAAGGTCCAATTTCCCGATAGGATAAAGGGAGGTCATCAGAGGAGCATCCTGTGGGTGTAGAAAAGTCCCGATAAGGGATTTGAGGAGCAATTTAGATCTTCGGGCCTAGGGAGAAAGAAGGTCCTGGTGGAAGCGGACGTGCCTAAGTGGCCATTTGCGTCAGAGTGGTATCAGAGTGGGAATTATTTTATTTCTACAGTAGAGAAAAGAATTCTCCACGCTGCCTAGAAGGGAAAGACAATCACCTGACCCGGATGATAGGGAGGTGAGGAGAAGAGGCAGACCAACAGGAAATACAAAAATGGAGAGACAAATGAGAGATCTCAGGGTGAGACTTGAGGATATGGAGGCAGCGCAGAGATGCACAGCCAGTGCTGGAGATCTTAGTGACTCTGACAATGAAATAGAAGCTGAACGCGAGGAGGAAGTTGCAGCCGAAGATGCATCAACTCAGCGGTTAATAAAAGCGATCGCTCGGATGAGTTCGAAGACAAAAATGGTCATTCCATCTTATGAAGGAAGACTGGATGCAGAAGAGCTGTTGGATTGGATCAGGGCTCTTGACACCTACTTCGATTATGAGGAGATCAAAGAAGATAAAAAGGTTAGGCATGCTGTCACAAAATTGAAGGGACATGCAGCATTATGGTGGGACGAGCTTCAAGT
>ML800957.1:72945-120931 GCA_009831015.1 Picea engelmannii | reverse complement strand
GAAGAATGGGAGGACACATATGTTACTTCCAATCAAAGACAAAGAAGTAAAACCAGAACTAAGGAATACTATACTTCTCATGAGTGGGAAGGAACTCCTGGCAGAAGTAAAGAAGAAGGAAGATCCACAGTTCTTTGTGGTCAGGAAACCAAGAGTTGTTTTGACCAGCACAAGAGTGGACGACTTGCCGAAAGAAATTCAGGAACTACTGGAGGAGTTCGCTGACATTGTGGTAGACGAATTACCTCATTCGTTGCCTCCGATGAGGAGTGTGAGTCATCACATAGACCTCATACCAGGAGCCAGTTTGCCAAACAAAGCTGCGTATAGGTTGACGTCATAGGAGAACGAAGAAGTTAAAAGGCAGGTACAGGAACTGCTGGATAAAGGAATGGTCAGGGAAAGTTTAAGTCTGTGTGCCGTTCCAATGGTACTGAGTCCAAAGAAAGATGGAGGTTGGAGAATGTGTACAGACTCCAGAGCCATTAACAAAATTACCATCAGATACAGATTTCCATTAATGATCTAATGGATTGCCTGAGCCGGGCAAAGTATTTTTCAAAGGTTGATTTGAAAAGCGGATACCATCAGATTCGCATGACGGAAGGCGATGAATGGAAGACAGCCTTCAAGACAAATGAAGGGTTGTACGAATGGCTAGTCATGTCCTTTGGCTTGACGAATGCATCGAGTACATTCATGAGGCTGATGAATGAAGTGCTGAAGGAACTCATTGGTAAGTTTGTCATTGTTTATTTAGATGACATATTGATTTTCAACAAATCAAAAGAAGAACATCTGAAGCATTTAGTTGCAGTAATGAGAAAGCTACAGCAAGAGAAGTTGTTGATTAACATGAAGAAATCTTCATTTATGAAGACATAACTCATTTACTTGGGGTTTTTCATATCGGCAAATGAATTGAAGATGGATCCAAGTAAAGTGGAGGTAATTAAGAATTGGCCATCATCAAGAAATATTTTCGAGGTGAGGAGTTTCCATGGTTTGGCTAGTTTCTACCGAAAGTTCATCAGAAATTTCAGTGGAATTAGCACAACGATGATGGACACGGTGAAGAAGTGACATAAGTCTTTTCATTGGATAGAAGAGGCAGAGAAGAGCTTCAATCTGTTGAAGAAAAAGATCACAGAGCAGTCGGTTTTGGTGTTGTCGGATTTTACTAAGGTGTTCTAGGTGAAATGTGATCCAAGTGGCTTTGCCATAGGAGCGGTCTTGAGCCAGGAGGATAGACCTATTGTATATTTCAGCGAGAAGCTGGATGAGGAAAAGGTGAAGTACTCCATGTATGATAAAGAATTTTATGCCATCATACAGGTGTTAAAGAAGTGGAGGCATTATTTGATTCTGAAGGAATTTATCCTGTACAACGATAATCATGCATTGCAGTTTGTGAGTCAAGAAGAGAAGTTGAATCAGAAACATGCTAAATGGGTAGATTATATGCAGAATTTCACATTTGTAATTAAACACATTTCAGGTACTGCTAACAAAGTGGCTGATGCTTTGAGCAGGAAGTGTTTGTTGCTGCAGGAGTTCATAGTCAAAACATTGGGTTTTGAAAATCTTAAGGACATGTATGCAGGTGATGCAGATTTTGGAGAGGCATATGAGGCAGCCGAGAATCCAGTTCTCAGAGATAGAAGCCCATGGATGGATTACATGATCGAGAATGGATTGTTGTTCAGAGGCAACCAACTATGTATTCCAAATTGCTCCATGAGGGAGAATCTGCTAAAAGAGAATTACAGCGGAGGATTGGCAGGACATTTTGGCCACGATAAGACATTTGCAAAACTGAACGAAGCATACTTTTGGCTAGGGATGCAGTCAGATGTTAAGAAGTTTGTTGATAGGTGCAGAATTTGTCAGCTTTCAAAGGGCCGGAAGCAGAATGCGGGATTCTATCAATCCTTACCCATACCAGAGAGGCTGTGGGATGAAATAAGCATGGATTTTATATTGGGATTGCCGAGGACGCAAAGAGGACATGACTCAATCTTTGTGGTGGTCGACAAGTTTTCAAAAATGCAACATTTTGTTCCATGCCATAAGACCAGCGATGCGACTCATATCGCAAAGTTGTTTTTTAAAGAGATTGTTAGACTTCATGGTTTACCCAGAAGCATAGTATCAGACAGGGATACGAAATTCATTGGACATTTCTGGAGGACACTCTGGAAGAAGATGGGAACTAACTTGATGTTTAGTTCAACCTATCATCCCCAGACGGATGGGCAAACAGAGGTTGTAAATAGAAGTCTGGGAGACTTACTTAGGAGCTTGGTGACAGAGCACCACAGCAGTTGGGACAATGTGTTGCCACAGGCAGAGTTCACGTACAACGACTCAGTGAATAGAAGCACAGGCAGAAGTCCATTTGAAATAGTATATGGCAGGTAGCCAAGAGGAGTATCTGAACAGAGGGATGCAGAGAAGATAGTGACCAAGAGTGCTAGTGCAGAGGAGTTCGCTGAGGCGATGGAAGAACTTCACAATAGGGTGAAGTAGCGATTGCTGGAGTCAAATCAGGAATATAAGCACAGAGCAGATCAACATCAGAGACAACTTCAATTCAAAGTTGGTGATCTAGTTCTTGCACATTTGAGGAAGGAAAGGTTCCCAAGGGGAACATACAACAAGTTGAAAATGAAGAAAATTGGGCCATGTAGAGTCCTAAAGAAATTTCGAGAAAACGCTTATGAGATTGAATTACCGGATGAGATTTATATGTCTCAGACTTATATCCTTATAAGGCTAAGGAAGCAGGAGCTGGAAGCGATAAACAACCAGAGATCCAGTGGCAGAAGCAGATGCCTATTGTAGAGAAGCCACAGATGGAGCGTATACTTGACAAGAGGGTGAGTAGAAAGACCAAGCGGAAGCAGTACTTCAAGTATCTGGTCAAATGGAAGGGCCATCCAGTGGAAGATGCCAGCTGGGAAAATGAAGCAGAGATTCAAAAGCATGGACAGACCGTGCAAGAGCTCATGGACAGGAGCCCATGAAATTTTTCAAGCCGAGGAGATGCAGGAGCATCGCAAGTACCCAAAGCGAGCGTGGAGGCAGCGCATGTGTTTTTTTTAACACATGACATATTACTTTGAAAACATTTGAAATGGAAGCGCCAAACCTTTAATGAATCCTTTATGAAGGAGCGCCTTTTGTATGTTGTATCAGACCTCGAGCCATACGCTCTTGTCTGAAGTAGATAAGAAGGCATTTAATCTAGTTAATGCAGTTAGGTAGGATTTATTTCTAGATTAGACAGTTTTAGATGGAAGGAGGGAAAACAGATATAGACACCCTCATTGCATCATTGTAACAAGATTGGAAGCATTCAGGAGAAGAGCTGAGCAAGCAGAGAATATTGTGTGAAGAACACCCATGTATAGGCAGTTGAATAAATAGAAAGAAGCTTTGATTCAAGCTCATGGTCTGTGTTGTTTTCTCTGTGTGTTGTTGATATGCTCATGAATGTTTGTTTCTGTTATGCATTTTATTTGTATACGCTGTGCATGTGATTTCCTATTTCAGTTGAAGTCTGAAGAGGAGATGGAATGAGTTTCAATTGTTTCTCTATTTGAGCCAAGAGATTCCTGCAGAGAGTGCAGTCGAATTCATCCGTAAAGAGTGCGTTGATGAAGACTCTGTAGTTAACTTTTGTTCTCATTCATCCAGAAGTGGATTTGGTTTGTTGAAGCTATGCAGAGAGGTGCAGGTTTGAAGAAGAAGTCTCAGTTGTTAATCTGAGCTGAGGAGATAGAAGACTGTTGCAGGAAGTGCATAGAGTCGGAAGGATTCAGCACTTAAGAAGTTGTTGAAATTCGAGTGCGAGGAGCACGCACAAATCCATCTGAAGGAGTCAGAGTGGAAAAGCTCAAGAGGGTTAGTATTTCTTGATATCATGCGAGAGAGCCACAGAGAGTTACTGACGAAGGGTCAAGCAGGGCTTGCAGGCGCGGGCTTGAAGAGCAGGTCTCGGCAGAAAATACTTATCCACTTTAGAGAAATCTCAGGAAAGAGGAATTGATGGTCGGTATTCACCAAGGAAATAGAAAAATCCCATCCACCGTCGGATCTGGGAAAGTTGTGCACGGGTTAAGCCTTAGCATGTAGGGGAGGAGCCTGGAAGTCATAGGGACTTAGCTCATCGGAGGATCGGATTTTCCATAGACAAGAGTCTCGTGTCTAAAATTGCGATTAGTGATTTCCTGATGCGATCGGAGCCGTTGATATGCAGGACACGTGTCCGAGGATCTAGTGGAATCAAAGTTCAGCATTTTGGGGTTTCTGAGGACAAAGGAATCGTCACCCCAGGAATCGCGATATCGCGAAACCCGATATCCTGACAGTCAGAGCTGTGGGCCTGGAAGGTGTGATAGGGGACAGGTGTCATCGCACATCGGGGTTCAGAGTTTTGTAAGTTCCATGAACTTCGACCACGGAAATCACGATACTCCGACATGCGATTTCCCGACAGAGTTAAGGCCTGTAGTGGAGGACAGGTGTCCGAAGGCCAAGCCTTGCCGAGAGCAGAGGACAGGTGGCATCGCATATCGGGGATCGGAGAATCATGGAAGTATATTCTCATGACACCATAAGTTCCGATTTCCCGACAGTTGAAAGTTTCGATACGGTGGGACACGATCATCATTGACTAGAGCATCGGAAATCGGGGAAGTGTGAGTGGAGTGATCCACGACCTCGGAAGGTCCGATTTCCCGATAGGATAAAGGGATGTCATCAGAGGAGCATCCTGTGGGTGTAGAAAAGTCCCGATAAGAGATTTGAGGAGCAATTTAGCTCTTCAGGCCTAGGGAAAAAGAAGGTCCTGGTGGAAGCGGACGTGCCTAAGTGGTCGTTTGCATCAACTATGGTATGGGAGACTTTCTTTAATCAAACACTTCAAAGTCTTTGGGAGTAAATGTTACATAAAGAATAATGATGAGAACATTGGCAAATATGATGACAAGGTTGATGAAGGTATCTTCTTAGGATATGCTACAAATAGTAAAGGATACAGATGCTATAATAAGAGGCTGCATAAAATGGTTGACTGTATTGACGTAAAAGTTGATGAAGGAATCCCAGCAAGAGAGGTGTTCAATAATGAGTCTTCTATAGAGGACACAGCTAAAGATGAAGATGAACAGGTCCAAGAATCAGAAAATGAAGAGTCTGAATCAGATGAAGACAAATATACTTAGACAGACTCAAATCAGTAGGCAACTTCAAATTCCTCCTCCATAATCACTGAAAAGAATCATCCTGCAAGTCAGATAATTGGTTGAAAAGACAAAGGTGTACAAACCAGGAGAAAGATAATCAAAAATACCGAGCAATCACATATAGCTTTCATATCCATGCTATAACCCAAGAATTTTAATGAAGATAGTAAAGATGACCACTGGGTTAAAGAAATGAATGATGAACTTGATCAGATTGAGAAAAACAATACCTGGGAGATGGTTCATAGACCTGAAGGTAAAAATATCATTGGTTCCAAATGGATCTTTAAGAATAAGTTGAATTAGCAGGGACAAGTTGTCAGGAACAAAGCAAGATTGGTCTGTAAAGGCTATGCTCAAATAGAAGGATTGGATTTTGATTAAACTTTTGTGCCCGTAGCAAGATTAGAAGCTATCAGAATCTTTATTGCCTATGCTTGTCATAAAAGGTTTAAAGTCTATAAAATGGATGTCAAGTCATCTTTTCTAAATGAAGATTTAAATGAATAAGTCTATATGGAACAACCAGAGGGTTTCAAACTATCTGATAACCCTGACTTAGTATATGTTGTTGGGAAAAACACCCTACGGACTAGCAAACTAGGGTTAGACTTGCATGCAGATTTTGACCTAATAGAAACTACTTTTTTACCTACAACCCAAGATTCCTTTTTCACAGTAAATGCATGGAAAAGGACCACCAACCTTATTACTGCCATTCGATGTAGATCCTCTGTTGCTCTTTGATTACTTTCTTGCATTGCTCCTTCCACATATGACCTACACTCAAGACAAACAACAACTATGCATGCATGCTATTTCTATACTCAAGGGTTAGAAATCAAGAATAAATTAATCAAACCATAGACAATTCATGCATTGGGACAGGAAAAGTATTCTTTTTATTACTAAAAGTGAATCAACTTACAAAAAAGCTGAGACTAGCCACCGCTCCTTGAACCTGATCCTGGGCTCCTCTTCTTCTGTCCTTCAACTACTTTGCGTTAAATCTCCTTTGGCATGAGGAAAGGCTAAAGGGTTGGGACAATGGATTACATAAATGGGCAAAGTTTCTTTGCTATATTTTTTCCTCCTCCAAATGGTACCCCTACCCCTTCTTTTATAGGCTAGAAGGAGCTAGGGTTTTGGATGAACCCTCGGACATGCATGGCCGGGAGTTTCAGTTAACTGACCCATAGCTTTTTGTTCCATCGACAACTTTCCTTTTTTCGTGCCTTGTTAGGTACACACACACTGTTGTGAGTCATCCAACGTGCACACGCGTGCAGTAATGGGTTAGGGCACGTGGGCCTTGACACAAGAGGATTTTCAAAGAGTTGTTCAACAGAGTTTTGGAAAAGAAGGGATATGAATTGGCCTGATGCCAAGTAAGCATGTGTGGTGCAATTTAGGGTTATAACAGTATGCAAGATGAAGAAAGATTTATATGGGTTAAAACAATCCCCTCATGCCTAGTATCACAGACTGGATACGTATCTCAAAGACAAAGGGTTCAAGAGAGGAATAGTTGACAACAATCTATATATCAAAACAAAGGGTAATGATTTGTTCATTGTGTTGGTCTATGTAGATGACATCATCTTCGGATGTAATAAGGATTCATTGGTACAATGGTTTTCTTCTTCCATGGAGTTTGAGTTTGAAATTTCTATGATAGGTGAACTGTCATTTTTTCTTGGTTTGCAAATTACTCAGAGGTCTGAAGGGATGTTCATTTCTTAAAAAAAAATCTAAGAGACATGTTGAAAAGGTTTCAAATGGAAGATTTTAAACCTATGGGTACACCTATGGTTACTGGATGCAAATTAAGCAAGGATGATGACTCACCTAATGTTGATCAAAGTTCATATAGGTCAATGATAGGCAGCCTGTTGTACATCACAACATCTCGCCCAGACAAAGTGCATGTTGTTGGAATGGTAGGAAGATATCAGTCTACACCTAAACAGAGTCATTTGCAATATGTCAAAAGGATATTCAGGTATTTGAAAGAAACAATGACTTATGGTCTATGGTATCCCAAAAATCAGAATTTTCAGTTAACTTCTTATTCAGATGCAGATTGGGAAAACTGTGTTGATGAGAGAAAAAGCACTAGTGGAGGAGCATTCTTCCTGGGTGACTCATTAGTATCATGGCTTAGTAAAAAGAAAGGTTCCATTTCTTTATCAACTACAAAGGTAGAGTACATTGCTACTGCTACCTGTTGCACTCAGGTATTATGGATGATTCAGACACTTGCAGACTTGGAGGTAAAATACGCAGCATCAATCCCAATTCATTGTGATAACACTAGTGCCATTAGTGTGTCTAAGAATCCTATATTCCACTCCAAGACCAAGCATATTCCCATAAAATACCATTTTCTGAGAGAGCAGGTCACCAATTAGGTTGTTAAGGTCCATTACATTCCAACCACAGAACAAATTGCAGACATCTTTACTAAACCCCTAGCCAAGACACCATTTGAATATCTTCGACAGAAGTTGGGTGTCATATCGTCTCACACCTAAGAGAGTCCATATTGTTAGGGGGAGTTTTGTATTGATTGAATATTTGATACCTCCTAAAAATATTGCAACAGCTCAGGGTGAGCATGTTTTCTTTGACATTGATGTCAAAGGGGGATAAAAGGAGTGGTCTACACTGGATGCTACAGTTGGAGGTCCAAATAGATTAGTGCAGTCATTCAGGGTTGCCATCAATGCCAAAGGGGGAGATTGTTGGGCATGTTTACAGGAAGGTGTGCTTGTCATTGATGGCAAGATCAGAGTATGCAACAATGGCAAAACAAGGACAACGTAAGCTTAGGAGGATTAGCACAGATTCACACATAGTGCAAGAGTGTGCTTGTTCATTTGATGGAAAATAGGCAGGCAAGGAAGATCAACAATATGGGGATAATCGCATGGAAAGATCAGAAGCATAAACTCTGTTTCAGAGTTTCGGATACCGGGCATTAGAGGAGTCAAGGAAGCAACTCATGACAAGAATGTCGAAATGGAAAAATGTGAAATGATGGAATACATTGATCCAAATCCATTTTGGAGTTTCGGATACCGGGAGATTGAGAAGTCAAGAGTCAAGATTCTTCAACACAGGAGTCTCGAAGTCGCAAAATGCGAAACACCGAAATCCCGAAATCGGCACACCAACAAAGAGTTTCGTAGACCAGGAAATAACTCCATTTCGAAGTTCTGGATACCAGGAGTTGAAGTGTCGAAAAACTTCACCATAGGAGTGCCGAAATGTCAAATCATTGAAATGTGAAACGCTGAAATACCGGACCATTGATCTGTCTCCATTTCGGAGTTCTGGATACCGGGAGTTGAAGTGTCGAAACACTTCAGCACAAGAGTGCCGAAATGCCGAATCGCTGAAATGAAAAACGACAAAATACTGGATCGTTGATCTGACTCCATTTTGGAGCTCTGGATACCAGGAGTTGAAGTGTCAAAACACTTCACCACAGGAGTGTCGAAATGCCCAAACGCCAAAATGCGAAATGACAAAAAACTGGACCGTTGATCTGACTCCATTTCAGAGTTTTGGATACTGGGAGATGGAGGAGTCAAGACTCGAGACTCTTCATCACAGGAGTCCCGAAGTGTCGAAACATGAAATTGAGAAATATAGTTTTGAATAAGGCCTGGTCACTGCCAGTGGTCACATCATCAAAGAGCTGTATAAAAGATGTTGAAGAGATAAGCTCCCTTTCTGAAGTTTCAGGGATCGGGAGTTGGAAGAGTCAGAGTGACTCGCAACAGGAGTTCGCGACATGTGAAATTGTGAAATAGCGAAATGTGAAATGCCGAAATGATCAAAGCTAAGCTCCTTTTTTGGAGTTTTGGGGATTGTGACATGGAGCATCAATATAACTCTTTACCATAGGAAAGTTGAAATGTCGAATGCCGAAATGTCGATGTAGCTAGTGGTCACCATCGGTGGTCACGTAAGTGGAAGGAGATAGCATAGCTAGGCTCCATTTCAAGGTTCGCACTGTAACTGATAGAAACCACTGATGGTTTCTGCCAGAGGACTCAAATATACTTCTATGTAAGTGCCTAAGGAGCTGAAGAGTCTCAAGGAATCTGCCAGTGGAATGAAGACTAGTCATAGAGGTGATTGATAGATGGAAGAGCATTGAAGCCTGTAACTGAAACAAAGAGGTTGAGCTCGACTGTAACATAGAAGATGAAGAGGCTCGACTGTCGGAGAGATGAACGAATCTCGGCATAACACCCAGTGATGATGGATGCATGGGTTGAATTGCCAGACAAGCTGAAGAGTTGCAGGGATGATTAGGAGAGCACTCGACAAGGGGAGAGTATGCAGAAGCATGGCGATAGAGCATGCACAAGGTACACAGAGACTATAAGTATGTTGAACAAAGAAGATATGGGGGTGGGGGAGAGAATTTCAGGCGTGGAGAAGGAGGAGTGTGCAGTAGCTGAAATACAGAGTAGAGGAATGGTGCATTGAATAGAAATGGCCACAGAGCATAAAAGGCAGAAGCATAGAAAGCGCAAGGATGTGGGAAACAAGACAGTAAGATAGTAAAGGAAGGCATAGGTTCTTTTGTAGAGAAAAATAGAAGTTCAGAAAGTGCAAGAAGATGCAGACACTAAGACACTGATATGGGAGATCATAGCAGCATAGCAGAACAATGATAAGTTTGGTAGGCCAATGATAAATAGTGTATCATTGTGTTAAATTTACATATAGAAAATATTTATATTCCAAGGTGGTAGGGAGGCGCTAAGGAGGACTATTATCCTCAGAGGTTCAAGTGGGTTCTTGAACATAAGGAGTTGTAGCTTCCATCTGGTTGCAGCCAGAGAAACTAGCGTGGCAGGGTGGTGCAAGGGAGAACTGTTGTTCTCTATTGTACAGGTTGGTGCCTGTGTGACTGGAAGTTGGTGCTTCCATCCAGTTGGAGCTATAACATTAAGGAAGTTGGTGCTTCCTTCTAGTGGGTGCTAGAGAAACTAGGGAGTTGGTGCTTCCTTCTAGTAGGTGCTAGAGAAAACAGAGAGTTGGTGCTCTTAGCGAGTTGTAGCTCGCAATACAGAGGTTGTAGCCTCACAATGAGTTGGAGCTCATGTGTATGATAATGTACATAATGTAAAGATTACTTATCATATAAAGAAGAAGAGGTTTTTACCCTTTATGGGTTTCCTCAAGAAATATCTGTCTTATATTTCATATGTGACAATGATGCTAAATGTTCTATTATTTACTTCCCTACATTATTGTGATTGTCATTAAGTGCTTTGCAAAGAATTTAAAATAAGAATTATTGTTTAAGCATGGTAACAACTGATTCACCCCCCCTCTCAGTTGACCAACACTTAGTGATTGATCTGCTAGATATAACTTGCCTGTTTATGATAAAGTGCTTAAATACATCAGATCTGAGTGAATGATGTGATGCTCTGTTCTATCTGTGTAGTAGTTATTGGTTGAACACTGATGAACTGTTGATGATAAAGTGCTTTATTAAGTATAATAATCACATATCTGTGTCCCAGCTAAGGTTGTAAACACTTGAGTCCTGCAACCACCCCTGCCTCTACCTCGGGTGAGACTTCATATGCTTAGCAGGTGTTCCCAAAAGGGTTGGTAGTTAGGGTTTTTCTGGTTTGTTGTTGTAGCATTGAACCCTGGGTCTGCCCCTGTGCCAACAAATGGTTCCATTGCCGGGACCTAAAACTATGATTGTTGGGAACTGAAGAGAAGTTTTGTGTGTGGATATACTGTTGAAGTGTGCAGTATCGGGACTTGAAACTATGATTTCTTGTAACTAAAGAGAATTTTTGTGCGTAGATATACTATTGAAGTGCACAGTATCAGACCTAAAACTATGATTACTGGGAACTGAGAAAGAAGAATATTTGTGCAAAGATTCGACCTGAGATTGTGTAAGCTACGTGCCTAGATATGTTTCCCTAGTTTGCAGCATTCTACTTGACCTGAGGAGCTTTGTGCCAACAAAAGAGGTCAGATATGAAGAAAAGAGGTAATATTTGTAAGCTCTGTAACTCTGATAAAGGTAAGAATAGTGAAAAGTTCTAGATCTGGAAGCTTTATGCTCTGAAAAAGTAAGATAACTGGAAATTTTTGTTTGTAAAGTATGGATTTAGGTATGTTTGATAGATTTTGTCCTAGATTGAAAACTAGGGCACTAATAGATGAAAAAAGGTTTGATATGATTAGATCTGATAAGAATAGTGAAAGATATGTTATACCTATGCATAGAAAGAATGTTTGGACTAACAAATGGATACAGGATCCTAGAAAGAATTTTTTGCAGGTTAGCTTCTATGAGCCTAGCACGCAGTATAGGAAAGGCTGGGGATCACTTAACGAAAGAGATGATTAACCCTCTGTTACAGTTGCAGAAGACTGGGACATCTTGCTAAGGAATTCCCTGGGAAAAGACCTAGTTGTCTTTGTTGTAAAGCTATGGACCATGAAGTGTTGGATTGCCCTAGAATGATTGCTAAGCTGGAAGGAATGAACTTGAATCAAGTAAACCCTAAGGTGGATACATAAATAGAAGAAACCCAGAAAGAATCAAAGAAATTATTGCTATAGATGAAAGAAACCTTGAATGACCACCGACATGTCAGACTATCAAAGATCTTCAAAGAAAAAGAATGCATTGAAGAAAGAATAGGAGACTTCAACATTGACTGTGTTCTATATAAGGAAACATAGGTGAATATCATGAAAGAGAGAACTTGGGAAGCTATAGGGAAGCTTGCTATGATTCCTTCATTAGGAGGAATAGGGTTATTCATAGGAAAGATGATAAACCTATGTGGGAAGCTCTCTCACATAGCTATGAATGTTAATGGAACTTCGACAAAAGAAGATTTAGATATTATTAAATTTACTGAGAACAATTCCCCATTTACCAGGTTACTAGGAAAACCTTGGACCGATAGAGATAAAGCCAGACAAAAGGAAGAAGAAGAAGTTTTGGAACAAAAGAAACAAGAGTTAAAAGATTTCATGACTAGAAGGATTGCACACTTGATTGAAGAACAAGAGAACAGATCGAAGCTATTTAACACCAGAGACCCAGATGTTGAAGTTGAAAGAACATTAGAAGACCCTCAGAAGATTGAAGTACCTGCTCCAAATAAAGAAGAAGTATTACCCCTGAATCCTAGGAAATAATTTCAACAGTGCAAAGTAACTATGTCAAGAGAAGATAAGAATCAGAATGGGAAAAGTAATACCGAGATGAAGCTCACTAGAAATAAGGATATAAATCTAAGTAAAAATAAATCTAACAAAGGGAACCTCGCAGAAGGAAAATTTTCAAAATTGGAGCTTCGCTACGATATCAGAACAACGACACATGGCACTTCGACATGATGAAGCAATATAGTCGTTGGGGACATTATAACCATTCGAGTGACACTCTGAATGGGGAGAAATGAATTTATGGTTCACCACCAGACCATTAGACCATGCCATAAAAGATCGAATAGAGTTAAAGAAGGCTTCATACCCATTACAACCGACCCATTGTCAAGTTAGTTACTTATCTCGTCGCGCCAAGCAACGAGAACACTTTTTCCAACTGATAATTTGAGCCCAGAGACTAAGTTGTTTTCACACAATAATCATCATACTCTGTCCATCTATTCTATTACAGTGTCTAATCTACCCTATGAACTGATAATTTCCATCCCAAGCGCGTATGTCTGAGGAGCTCACCACATTCGAAGAATCAATGACAGAAGTACTCCTCGACCTGATGACTGAAAGAGTCATGTCAGAGAGAGGATTATCTGTAGGTGTACATTCTTCATCTACAAGAATAATTCAAGCATCGTCTTCGACTGCTCACGGAGCAGGACCATCCTGATCATTCGATGAGAAGCGAACTAAGCATAGGGATGATCTAACAAATGCTAAACTGATCCCGACTATCTTACCCACCTATATACCACCTTTGAGCGGTGTTGTAAACTGTGACAACGTACCTAGATATTTTGAGTACGCCTTGGTCACTGCATACCTCCCGAAGGGGATACGTGCAGTGCGATCAGACCAAGATAAGATCGCAGCATTGAAGTTTAGCGACTTCAACCTCAGAGATCGCAAATTCTACAACATGTTAGCCCCACATAAGTATCTGACTAGAACAAAATGGAAAAAATCAAAGGTAATTCCCCAAGCATGGACCCATAAACTCACGCAATCCACCCTACTCAACATCATGAAAATTCCCCACTTTGGAAGATATCAAGAGGTTAATGCATGTATCAAGTTGATGTTGTCTTATTACCATGGTGGATATCTATGGCTAAACCACTGTATCACAATTGATACGACCTTGATCAATTGGATCACGGGTTTGAGTATGCAAGGACCCAACCCACAGGATTTCTATCCTAGAAAATCGATGGACTGTGCTCTCGCACAAAGGATCAAGGAAACTTATGGCGATGTCAAGAAGGGCACGCGAGGCTACAAGGTAGCCTCTATTTAGAATGGTGGAATGTGCCTCACCTATTAGTTGATTGTAGGGACATTAATACATAAGAACTGACCCACCCAAGTGATTGGTTTTGTATTCGACCTCGTAGGGAAGTGCACAAAGGGCCTACAAATGAATTGGGAGAAGTACCTGTTGAACCAAGTGGAACTTGACTGTAGAGAAGCACAAGATCAAGGATATGAATTCCATTTCAGCTAGCTCTTGGTCCTGATCACTTTCATTGCCTGGTAGATGCCAGAAGGTGTGACCTTCCTAGACATCAAGCCTTTCGAACCATTGGCCGTGAAGTTCAGTACATTGTGGTACTCAAGTGATATGAATAAGCAATGGCAGTCAAATGTCGTGTTCCATACATACTAAAATCAACTGAAAATATCCATATAGTCTGAGCCTCACATGACACCGAACACTATACACCGATTTAGGCCTTTGATGAAGTTCAACACTGATTGAAATTTCATTTATATCATAGTGCGAGCCAATGAGCACAAGCAACAACTTCAATCCTACTATAAGCTGATGGAGGAGGACTTAGAGGAGATTACTAAGGAATGTTCTACTGACCTCCTTATTCCAGCATACCCTGCAGAGATATCTGACATCAATAGCCCAGAAGTTGTGCAGGATACACCTAGACCTAGCAAAACAAATAAGACTGATGAAGTACAAGATTTAAGTAGTGCCCTGATGAATACTGCTTCCATGTCACGAGAGAAAGGAGGTGATGGCGAAGAGATAGATGGCACGGAAGCTGAACAAAGGAAAGGCGAAGTAACAATGCCTATAAATGAGGAGGACCCCTCAAAGAAAAGGAAGGTTTCCCCCCCAAAAGATTCCTCCTGGAATAGATCAAAATCCCCTATAACTAATATGCAGACCATCCTCACCTCTAATGATTTCAATTTCATCATAGCATCCTTGAACAATGCTTCGCTGGAGATAGTAGAGAAGCAAGAATCTAAGTAAGAGAAGATGTACAATAGAATTGAGGGTGAACTCCAAGGGGTGAAACATGCACTATAGTCCAGTTGCGTAGTCTCCACTGCGCCTCTGCCACTAGGAACACCAAAACCAGGGGATGAGCCAGCCCAACTCCACTGGCTTGCTGATACAGTTGAAGCTCACCTTCGATGAGCATAAGAGGAAGAAGTGCAAGCCACCCAAGCTTTGGTACAAGTACAGGGAGTACTTGTAGAACAACGTTGAGCTACCGAATAGGAAAAGAGTGCTCTCCAAGCGAATTTTGATGAAGAAAAGGCACAACTGCAGCAAGGCAAGGAACAGTTTCTCGCCAACCAACTCGAAGTGAAGGAAGTGATCAATAGAGCACTGCACTTTGTGAATGTCATAGAAGTAAAGGTAGGGGATCAATTCATGAAGCAAGTAGTTCAACTTGAAGAAGTGATCTAACAGTTGCAGCAACACATCGTAGACCTAGAACTATGCACTATGCCCGAGACCAAACAGGAGGTAAAGGACCAAAGAGAAGAAACTGCCAAGAAAGGCTAAAGTCCCTTACCTTAGAATGCAAGTAATTCACTAATCGCAGTTCCAAAACATATGAGAAACTTACCGAGAACCCAGAGTTGCAGGCACTAGAGTCGTAGCTCCAGGAAGCAAAGCAGCACACAGAAACACTACAAGCACATCTGAAAGACCTGACAGTTATGGAGAGAATGAAGAGATCTCAAGAGAAGCGAACCACCCAACAACAAATCCATGCTATCCAAAGCAGAGTTATGGAAGTAACTCAGAGACTCCGACCTGTACAAGACAAGTCTTACCAATTGTTCTTATAGGTCGAGAGCCAGGGAGAAAAACTGGAACAAGTTAGAACCACAACATAACAATGCCTGGAAGGACTTTTGAATGATGTAGGCATTCAAGAGTTTGTTGAACAAGAGCTTGTAGCATAACAACAAGTCGAATCGGTTTGACCCAAGCTCGAAGTGTTCAAAGAAAAAATTCCTACATCAGAGTGACTCGGGATGAGTCACAGGTGAGTGTTGGGGGCATCTTGGCCCTTGACCAAGTTTTGAGGGATCTCGTCAAGTTTGACCTATTTTCAGACTTCGACATCCTGTTGAAGGAGGAGCGCAGGACAAAGTGGAGATCATGGATCTCGGTCAGATTTTTGGATCCTTTTTGGGTTCTTGGGATTATGTAATGGGCATGGGATGTCGGCCCATGGGTTTACCCATGTTTAGGCCTATTTTTTAATATATAAATACATGTCTAGGCTATGTAAGATAAATAAGAAGGGATCTATGTGATGTGAGGCTGATAATTTAAGTGCTAAGTGAAAGTATGGTTTGTATATTCTCTGTGAATACTGGGAGAGACTTGCAGAGCTAGGTGCAAGGTATTGTAACAGGTTGTGAAGTGATTTGTGCTATAATACAAGGAAGGAGGATCTAGCAAGGTGCGCAAATATCCTGTCCTAGGCGAAGTAGGGTTTTGAGGCTTTGTTCTTGTAACCGATTGACTTAAGACAATAAATAAGAAGAGTTGGTGGATGTAGCCCCAGAGTGGGGGTGAACCACATAAACACTGTGTTGTTCTACTTTGTGCTTGTCTTGATGTGTTTATAACTTCTCTTGCTAAGTTATTTGATAGAGATAGATAAATCTATTGATGCTTTGTGCTAATGATGATCCGGATTTTATGAGTAGAATGAAATGAATACAAATTATTAACAGGTGCTTAACACAAAATAACAGAGATACAGTAAAACTGGTTTTCTATTCAATAACGAAATAAGCTGAAACTGTAAAATGCAGCGGAAACAAGCTTGCTGGAATGGTGGCGGCTTATCTCTGAGAAGAGATGTGACGGCAACACACATTCGCAAGAAGAAGGTGACAATGAGGCTCTGAAGGCCTTTTTAAAATAATAAAGAATTCCAAAAACCCTAGACATCCAAAAACCTAACCCTAGGAGATGAAGCGCCAAAATTCATGTGGGCCCCGTTTGGGTAAGCTAGTACATCAACTTCCCAGGGTCGTAACTTTTGCATACAATCTTTGTTTTAGGTGTGTGATAGCCCATTGGAAAGGTATCATTGAGGAGATTCATTTTGGGGTCCCAATCATGCCTTCATATATCATCGAGGATCTTGATACTGAAAAAACTTCATTTAGGCTGTCAAAATGGCCCCGAAAGTAAAAACTGCTAAAAATAGTAAATTGCCAAAAATGTCAGAAAACTGTTTTGAGCCAGTTGGAAAAGGTGGGTGGCCATCGATATCCATATGGATCAAATGATGTGTAAGAATGTTATATCTAACCTATATGAAGGTGCTTAGTGCCTAATCTGCTAGATATAACCTGCCTGTTTATGATAAAGTTCTTAAATACATCAGATCTGAGTGAATGATGCGATGCTCAATTCTATCTACGTGGTAGTTATTGGTTGAATATTGATGAACTCTTGATGCTAAAGTGCTTTGTTAAGTATTATAATCACAGATATGTTTCCCAACCAAGGTTGCATACACTTGATTCCTGCAACCACCCTTGCCTCTACCTTGGGTGAGAGTTCATCTGCTTCGCATGTGTTTCCTAAAGGGTCAATAGTTAGGGTTTTGTTGGTGCATTTTTGTAGCATTGAACCTTGGGTCTGTCCCTCTGCCAACATCAGGAAAGAACTATTTTTAAGAATATTTGGATCTGAGTTTGACGAAATTCTCGGAAAAGAAAGAAGTGCTTGGGAGATTGAAATCTTTAAGGAGATCAATATCAGGAGGGATAACAATTTCCAAGAAGTGTAAACAAGACCCAAGAAACAGACTCGCAAGAAGGATAAAGGTCAAAATCTTTACATCTTTCAAAAATTTTCTAAGTTACCAGAAAGTGTAAGATTAGGGGAAAAGATCTGGACCGTCCGATCAGCATCCAAACAATGAATGAGCGCAAAGGAAAATATCTCAATCGTTTGATATGAGTGCCATAGAAAATATCTCAGTCATTCGATCAGAGCACAAAGAAAGGATCTCATCCATTCAATTTGTGTGCCTAAGGATCATAGTCATCTGATCAAGGTAAAGTGCACTAACATTAAATCTTTGAAAGTGTATAGGAGAATCAAACTTATGAAGTTTTGAAATCATCGGAAGCGTCCATCGTCAAGGGAGACACGTGGCGAGAGATTAGAATTTCGCTGAATCATGACTCAGAGAAGTCAAAAGGTAGAGTTATAAGAACTCACGAATTGAGAAATAGTGATTTGATCACAATTGTTGATCGGAGGAGAAATCTGGACCATTGATTGTTCAGGGAGATATCGGGAGTTTGAATATCGGGAGAAGGGAGGTGAGCGGTCTTCCAACTTCATGAAACATGAAGTCCTGATACACGAAAAGGATATCTGGACCATTGGATCATGGGGATTGTGGCCTATTGATCTAGCAAGCAGAACTCACAAGTTCAGGGTTCGGAAGGATGAGAAAGTGAACTTCGTGAGACGCAAAGTCGTGAAACGCGAAATTGCAAAGTGCCTTTCATTTAGGAGACTAGTCACAGCCTTGGTCACGTAGAGGGAGGGGCTTAACTAGGAGAGCTAGTGCCTGAATATGTTGAAGCTTTAAAAGCGTTAAGGAGAATCTCGTGGATTCCATAGAACCTACGTCTTAAGAAGAAGAGGGGCCTATTCAGTTGATTGAAGGTCCTTGAGGGACTAAAGAGTCAATTAGACTCAGTTTCTTGATCGATACTAAACCAGGAGGTCACATAACCCTTAGGAGTGAAGGTGGGGTCTGCATCAGTGGTCGTGATCCCTTTTAGAAATCCTTGGAGTAATGGAGTCTGTCGGTACCATCGATCTGAGAGAATCAAAAAGCTCAAAAGAGATAATGTTTTCAAGAGAGAATACAGGACCCAAGATAGTCGGTCTCGCAGGAGGAACTAAGGTTGAGGCCTTTGATCATCTACCAAAATATTCCAAGTCAGAAGAAGTCAAAATCTCAGGAGGAGGACCGACAACAATCGTCAGATCAATTGTGAGGAGAACCCTGGATCATTAGATCAACATCCAGGGAAGCAAAGGAGAAGCGCTGGGAAGGGAAAAATCCTAACCGTCGGATCTAAGTAGAAAGGGGAGTTAGTCGTCCGATCTAAGATAAAGTGCATGGGTTTTAATGTTTGTGTTCATGGGAGGGTTGACTGGCCAAGGTCCCGAAGTCCCGAAGTGAATTGGGACCATTCATTGCCAAGAGGGACAAGTGGCACAATATATACAACTCCTGAGCGAGATCTTGTGGTCAAGGAGAGAGCGAAATCATCGAATACTCGAAGTAGCTCCTGATCATTAATTGCTAGGATACATGTGTCAATAGATCAATAACTCTGAATAAATCACTTTGAGATTTTCATTCAAGAGTTGAAAATCCCAAAGCCCAGAGAGCCGGAGAGCCGAAGTGAATCTCAACTGTTATATCGAAAGGGACACGTGGCAGATATCCATTGTCCTTAGGTGAAAGAAACCCGAAGACTCGAAGAGAATATGGACCGTCAAATCCAGAGGGTACGTGGTGATCGATCATGAACTCTAGGTGAAAACACACTGGGAGAACGTGATGGATAAGATTTTGAAATAACCAAAGCCCAAACAATCAAAGTAGTTGGGAGCCGTCGATATGAAGGAGGACACATGTCATCAGATCATGAACTCTAGATAGAATGTTCCAAAGGAAATGAAGTAAGGAGGATTTTAATTTTGAGATGTTCAAAGGTTGAAGTCCCGAAGCGGACGAAAGCCATCGATTTATGTGGATGCATGGCACCAGATCTAGCACTCTGGGTACAAAATACTTTGGAGGAAAGTAGAGGGTGAGATCGTCGTAGTCCCGAAGTGGAATCTCAACTATTGATCGAGAAGGGGGATGAAGGCCATTGATCTTGTCTTGGTTGAAAAGTGATAAAGACTCGAAGTAAGACTCGACCGTCTGATTCAAGTGGACACGCGGCAGAAATATGCATACTTCGAGGGGAATTAAAAGTTGATACTTGAGACTCTCAAGGTCTGGAATCATGAAGTGATCAACACCGTTGATTAAAGAGGACGTGTGGTAGGATATCTATCACTACGAGAGAAGGTAAGGGTTGAGAGTTGAAACTCCCAAAACCAGAATCATGAAATAAATCACAGTCGTTGATTTAGAAAGGTTAGATATGATCCATGGATTCAGAAAGGATAGATCTGAGCCATCAAGTTTAGAAGAACCATCAAGGTTGTGAGATCGATGGTCCCATCACATTGCGGAGACCAAAGGTTCACTAACTTTAAAAATTTGAGGGTGGGCCACAATCCAAACCACGGTTTTGAAGAAAGGACACGTGGAGGCTCAAGGTGAATTGTGGGGTGAAAAGTATTTTGGTTTCAAACCACCTTTGGTCGTTCTCCCAATCGTGTGGTTACGTAAGGCCATCACCCAAGTTCATATCAAGGAATGGTCTTATTTGAAAAGGAGCTAGCGCCCAGACTCTGAGATTTCACAGGTGCAAAAAGGAGGGTTGCAGGTACCTTTAGACCTTGACCAGGAAGTGAAATGAGTCTGCGTCTAATTACAGAATGAGACCATCAAGGTCTCAGAGAGTCATTTGGATCCATAATCAAAGGGCCTTGACTAGGAGGTCAAATTGGTTCCTTGACCTTCCAAATTAGAAACCATGAATGGAGAATCTATCCTTTAATAAAAGTGAAAATTTTTATGCCCCATCGTGGGTGTGTTACAAATTGGTATCAGAGCATGGTTACAACACTTGACTTTCTTGGGCTCATGTATGAGTCGTGTAAGGAGGTATTTTTATCTACATTTACTCCTTAAGGAGAAGGATTGCAGATTGAACCTGTGATTTTGGGAATTCTTGTTGAATTTCAACAAAAGAATTTCTTTATCCCTTTGTCAAAGTGATAACTACTCTTACCAGAGTAGGGATATGCTAATTAAAATTTATAATAAGACTTGAATTTGGATAGCTAAAGGTGTCAAGGTTCTGTCAAGGGTAGATGAAGCCCGAAGGACAGATGACCTGGTGTCCGTAACACTGCTTCTAAGCATGGGTAGTTGGAACTTCAGGCACTGATGATGGTGGATTATATAATGGTTAATACCTTTGTGGGCTTAAAGGAATTTGATAGGATCAGGTAGGATCCTTGGCAGTTATAGTTACTACTTTAAATTAAAATCGGAGTATATGACTCCTCATGACCAAAGAAAAGTGAGATGGACAAAACCCTATGGATGCTGAGGCAAGAAGGTTTTCTTGCTAGACGTTGTCGTATAAAGAGGAAAGTTACCCTGGTAGGTTATTTTCATAAGAGAAGGCAACATCAATACGAGATATGACTGTGAGATTAGTCCTGTAAGTGACTGAAATCTCAAACTAAAGGACACTAATGATGAAATTAAACTATCAAGCGAATGCATGAGGTAAAAAGGTGCAAGAGATGCACCTACTTATACATGAATGTGTATACATGATCATAAGGATGATTGGAAGATCCTTGGGAAAAGGATATAGAAGCCTAATATGTCCATGTGTGTGAATTACATGGAAAAAGTGCAAGCAATAAGCTAGCATGATGAATACGTATCTGTGTTTAATTCTACTTGAGTGCATGGGTTTAATGCATTGTGGAGCTTCTTAATATGAAGCCTGATATTAATACTAGTTAGGTATGAATGATATTAAACATGCAAGTGATGCACATGTATGATGTAAGAAGATAGTTATAATATACAATGTGGTTTCTCTGATGAGTGAAATATAAAGCAAGAATTTCTCTTGTCCAAAATAAATGAATACTATGGATGCATGGTTGACTCCATTCCGAAGAGTCATGAAAGTTCCGTTCCAAATAATATCTTGAGGGGGGATGTATTCTCTTTCGTCAAGAAATACTAATATAATTAGATAAAAAGGGTAAAAGAGAAAATATGCTTTGTTGTCATAATAAGAGGAAAATGATTATCCCTTTGAGAAACACATGAGAAGGATTGTGAAAAATCTTGAGTTGACTAATTTTAAAAGTAGAGATGTAGGTGGGATGCAAAACATACCTATGACTGCTACAGGCAGGTTTAGGATTATGAATATGGTTAAGTACATCTTGGATGTAAGTTAACAAAACCAGAATATGTATGGATACATAATTTGGGTACATGACAAAGGTTCATGTTTATATTCCTTATGGGATATTTGGTAAACCGTTGAAGCTAACTCAAGGTGGAGTCCATAAAAAATAGTGATTGATATGCAATAAGGAAGTTGCATGTTGAAGGAGTTCCATGTGGAGGAACTGTGTGAAGACTCTGTCAGGAAAACAAGGTCCCAACCTTAATGACTGTTGATAATTAAGCAGTGAGCCACTATATATATATATATATATATATATATATACCAAAATCCTGGATTACATTTTGAAAAACATCATATAATGAATAGAAGACTAATAAATGAATATTGACCATTTTGATAACTAAATGGTAATGTGTAGGATGCATAGGTTCATGATCCATTATAAAAAATAAAAAAAAATGTTATTAAAGCATGTTGTTGCATTCCAAAAAAAAAGGTTAGGTTGAGGCCTAACCAAGGAGGCTCAAGGAAAAGAGCAGGAAGATCCCAACAGGGAGTAAATTGAAAAAGTAGAGAAAAGATAGTTAGGCCATATAAATAACTTAGTTGGGCTGAAAAGTCTTAGGCGATGTAGAAAGAATTTGAAGAAGGGGAGAGCCCTCAATTATTTTCTTGATGTGTATTATGTTTTTCTCTGGGATGAGAAAGCTAGTACGCTGATGAAAGTAAATATTTTGACACCATAGTGATGAGGATTGTATTACTGCAGAAACAATTGATAACTGTCAATATTGCACTCATGAAAACATTAAGGATAATGTGATGAAGTTCATATAGATATGCTAGGACCTGTCTAAAAATGTTTTATTAATTTAAATGCTATGGTACTTTCATTTTTAATTTACATGATGACTAATGTGTTTATGATGTATTTCATGTGTAGAAAGAAATAGATTGGAACTGTTGAGAAAGACAGTTGCTAATAATGAACAACCTCAATCAAAGGATGACTATGAGAAGGTTCTTGTTGAAAGATTGTTGAAGGAACTTTAAAAGTCCCCATGGAGCACCACTGATGGGTTAATATTAGAGGGGGTGCTAACAACCAAAACAAGTATAAAAATGTTCATGCCTATGTGGCACAAGGTATGAAGGGATTGGGTAAGAATCACTTCTAAAATGTTTTACTGTCTTAAATGTTATGTATGAAATGTTGAAAGGAAGATGTATGCCCTGGGTACCTAAGTAGGGTATGATTCAGGAAGAAGAACCTAAATGATGGAGGTGTGAACCTATGATAGTAAATATTGATTGTAACCCTCAGAAGAATTCATGAACTGATATGTCATGAATACATGGACCAATCAAGGAACGATTGGAAACAAAAGTGCTTATAGATAGCATGTTGCATGGAATTTCTTCAAGAAAATGCATGTTTGCATAAAGGAAAGACAATGGATTTCCCATTGAGGAAGGAGGACCTTCCAACATTTCTACTTACATTGTACAGGTGTTAGAGAAAACCAAATTTGGGTGGCCATGAGTGTTGGCACCATGGTTATTAATAAAGGAATAATTCTTAAAGGCATGCATGTGAAACTTTTGAGTCTCATGTGTACTGATTTGGGATCATGATCATCCTGTAGCCAGAAGCATAGTCCTGTTGTAAGAATGAAAGAAAATGAATAAGCCATGTGGTGAAGAGGTTGGTTAAATTCCAACACACCATGGCCAAGAACCTATCATAGAGTGTGACAAACTTGAAATAAATGCAAGAGTGCGTTGGGTATGAATGTGGCCATGAATATTGGCACATTTGTTAAATCCTTTGAAATATTGAATTACATTTTGAAAGGCTTGGTATGTTGAAATGCAGCTTAGGCAAGGAATGGTACTCCATTTTCATGTTTATATATATGTGATGAACTGTTAGTATGCATGGTTTTGAATATATATATATATATATATATATATATATATATATATATATATAACAATTTGTTTGGTTGATTGAAGTTGAAAGTGCAAGAAGCAAAGGGGTCTTGGATATGGCAGCATTGTAAGTCCATAAAGAAGAGCAATTGCCTACTGAGCCAAACCTCTATGGGAAGGAAAGTCCCATAATTATGAATCTGGCTCTTGTGTGAAACAAATATGAGAACAGAATGTGGAATTTGGAAATCTGTGGATGACAGGTTTACAAGAAAACTTTTGAATTTAAAAATTTATGATGTCTCATGAATTTTTGTATACCTATGATACAGGTGAAAGGGAAAGATCTGCGAAAAGTGCAGAGATGAGAAACTGAGCTCTCGGGTTCGAGGGAGAACTATGATAAAGAATATAATCCGATCTCATGAAATAGAGACTGACTTGAGAGAAGGAGAGTAACCTTCATCCCTATCTATGATTGAGTCGAGAGAAGGAGAGTAACCTTCATCCCTAATTATTTATATGCCAGGAGAAGGAGAGTAACCTTCATCCCTAACTTTAGCTGAACCGGAAGGCTATCAAGCTATAAAAGCATGAAAAATGGTTATGGTTGAGCCACGAGAACCTTGTGGTAAGCCATGATCTCCTAGAATATGTTGTGTTGAGGTAACACAAGCTGAAGGGATGCCTCAACTATAAGACTCAATAAAGTCTCTAGAATTATTCCTGTGTGATAAAACCTTGGCAAGGAAATATGGATCACCCGAGGGATTGTATAACATAGAAGGGGATGCCTGATCCTGGGCCTGGAGGGTGAGTGACTGCAAGAAAGAGGAGACATAAATAGTTCTTGTAAACTATTGATTGGTATCATGCACACGATGGGTAGTTCTTCTTGTGCAAGGAAACCTTGGCAAGGAAAGATGGATCATCTGAGAGACTGTATAACAGAGAAGGGGATGCCTGAGCCTAGGCCTGGAGGGTGAGTGACCACAAGGAAGATGAAACCTTGACAGTTCTTGTACAATATTGATGGGGATCATGCACCCAATGGGTATATCAAGGAAAAACAATGAGCCTGGATAACAAAACAACCATGTGGATACAAATCCACAAACTATGGAAATAATTATTATGATAAGATTATGAAATTTTCCTAGAAATTTTATGCAATCTTTTCGCATAAGACTATGATTAAAGTGCTTATTGTCCAAGAATTATTGAAAGCAGGTGACCAAGATTTAAGGTCCGAAAAAGGACCTGACCGAGGAAGAAGGATCAAGATTTCTGAAACAACTGAATGAGAAAGGCATGACAAGTGTTTTTGAGAAAGAACGTCGAGGATGGTGTTACTTTAAGGGGGAGGGAATTGTAACACCCCTGTTTCCCCCAACTTGTAATTAATCATAAAATAGGATTACCATGCTAAATAATGTGGACAATGTAAATGTATTATTGTTAAACTGCCCATAAATTACTGTTGGGGAGTGAAGCCTTGAAGTACGAGCCATGATATCTCTAGAGGAAAGAAATCAGTTAATGAAGAATGGACCAATGGTTTAATTATCAACCGCCCCCATGAATGGAAGCATGGTCTAACTGCAGGATGTCATCTCGAAGTACCACAAAGACTTGTAGACCCGAGCTTCCTTCTAATAGAAGGAACAAGACAGTTCATAAACCTTCTAAAGGAGAGAAGGTAATATACATACAGAGACACAACAAGAAAGGAGACATGGGGACGAGAGAACAAGCTCATAAGGGATATGTGTGAACCTAAAGGAAGTGTTGAGAACACTTCCTAAAGGACCCGAATGAGAGCTTGATGCTAAGGAAGCATCTGGTAAACTTTGTAGGGTCACTGTGACAGAGAGAGTTTCTTTGAGAGATGGCATAAATTCCCTAGTGATATCATGGCTTGGAATGGGGGTGGCCAGAGTGCTAAGAATGAATGACTATGAGCCTATGGTTGGGTGGAAAGGCGCACACCCATAGTCATTTGGTTGGATGCAACTTGTAATAGATAATTATTCTCATACCCTGTGAAATTAAATTGTAATTATGAAATGAAAAGGGATATATTGTGAAGGACCCAAGGATGTGTATTTTTGCTTAATGGTTATACTGTATCTCTTTATTCTTGTTTAAATTGTGTATTTTAGCAAGTATGGATTGGACATATTTTGTATTCGAAAATGCTTGTGCCCTGTGGTGGCTTAAGCTAGATCCACGAACTGTGAGTTCGTCGACCTTGGGCACAATTTCACATATGTATGTCGACACTCCTAGTCATTCTGAGTCCCTTGGAGGAGGGAGTCTATTAAATCTCATGAGAGATAGTGCACATATGCACAGGCTCTCTGCGAGGCATGAAAAGACTGAGAACCACTTGAGTTTTAGAGTTGAAGAATGAGCGTAAGGGGTGTGTGGAAGGATTATTCCAAGCATTAAGTTCAAGAGAAAGAGCGCAAAGATCTTAAGCCTTTCATAGCTAACAAATCTTAGGAAGAATAGCAAGGTTGAATTATCAAAAGGGAAGGTCCCTTGTTTGGAAGACAAACGGATGAAATCTATTCAGAAGAAGCTATGGTATGTTGTGACCGTTGGGTACGGGAAAGAGAGTGGGAGTTAACCTTGGAGTCATTCAAACTGAGCGAGTTCATTGTAAGGGATGTAAAATCCCCAAAGTCCCGAAGTCCCGAAGCTAACTCTGAGCCTTAGATCTAAGGATTCCCAGAAACCATCCCGACTGTCAGATCTAGGAGGTAGACGATAGTCAAGTTACCAGAAATACCCATGACTTAATAATTTGATAGTGGATATGGATGCAAGACGTTTAACAGGAGGAGAGGCCATACCGATCATCAAATTGACTCAAATACTCACTAGAGTTACCGAATCAAACACCAGATGCTCAATTTAATCGATGGTTGGGAATCATTGTGGAGTGTGAAGGTGAATTTATTGGACCTTCTAGTTCATGACCCGCAATCAACCTAGGTCAATGATCTCATTGGGGATGGAAGATAAATGACTAGGATTAGACTAAAGTCGAGCGAGCACTCCTCAGATTGCGAAGGTGGGACCCCACAATCACTATGAACCATCAATCTATGAATGGATATTGAGGGTGGGGAATCATTGTGGAGTATGAAGGTGAAAGTAGTGGATGCGATAGTTCATGGCCCACAATTCACCATTTTCATTGATCTCGTCCGGTTGAAAGATCAACAAATCTGGTTCGACCAAGTTGGGCGAGTACTTCCATATTATGGAGGTTGAGCTCTTTGATAAAGAGCACGCACGTTGGGACCCCAAAATTGTTGTGAACCATTGATCGACAGACAGCTCGGTATCGGTTGGATCATGACCACCAGACCCTAAATAGTTGCGAGATGGGTGGTCGTGAGCCCTTTTGGAAATTCATGGAGAAACGTAGTCCCTTGATATTGTCGGTGTGAGAGAATCAAAATGATCAGAAGAGATAATGTTTTCAAGATCGAAGACAGGACCCAAGATAGCCGGACTCACAAGACGAATGAAGGATGAGGCCTTTGAACATCTACCAAACTCTTCCAAGTTGAAAGAAGTCAAAATATCAGAAGGACGAGTGACAACAACTGTCAGATCGGTTGCGGGGAGAAGCCTAGACCGTTAGATTAGCATCCATGGAAGCAGAGGAGAATAACTGGGAAGGAACAGATCCTAACCATTGAATCTAAGTGCAAAGGGACATTATTCATCCAATCTAAGGTAAAGTGCATGAGTTTTAACATTTGTGTGCACGGGAGGGTTGATTGGCCAAGGTCTCGAAGTGAATTGGGACCGTTCATCGCCAAGAGGGACAAGTGGCGCAAGAACTAAAACTCCTAAGAGAGAGCTTGTGGTCAAGGAGAGAGAGGAATCGTCGAAGACCTGAAGTAGATCCTGACCATTGATTTCTAGGAGACACGTGTCAGCAGATCAGTAACTCCATAGAAATCACTTCGAGAGTTTCAGTCGAGATTTGAAACTCCCAAAGCCTGGAGAGATGGAGAGCTGAAGTGAATCTCATCCGTCATATCAAAAGGGACACATTGTAGAGATTCGTTGTCCTTGGGTGAAAGCAACCCAAAGACCCGAAGAGAATTTGGACTGACAGATCCAGAGGGCACGTGGCGACCGATCGCGAACTCCAAGTGAAAACACTTCGGGAGAATGTGATGGATAAGAGTTTGAAATCCTCGAAGCCTGAACAACCGAAGAAGTTGGGAGTCATCGATATGAATGAGGAAACATGTCATCAGATCATGAACTCCAGATAGAATGTTCCAAATGAAATGAATCAAGGAGGATTTGAAGTTTGAGATGTCTGAAGGCTGAAGTCCCGAAGCAAACAAAAGCCATCGATTTAAGGTGGACGCATGGCATGAGATCTAACACTCCGGGTACAAAATACTCTGTAGGAAAGTAGAGGGTGAGAGAATTGGATTCCCGAAGTGGAATCTTAGCCATTGATTGAGAAGGGGGATGAAGGCCGTTGATCCGGTCTAGGTTGAAAAGTGCTAAAGACCTGAAGTAAGCCTCGATCATCCGATTCAAGTGGACACACGACAGAAATCTGCATACTTTGAGTGGAATTAAAATTTGATATTTGATACTCTCGAAATCCAGAATCATGAAGCGATCAACACCATTGATTAAAGAGGACGTGTGGTAGGAAATCTGTCACTATGGGAGAAGGTAAGGGTTTAGAGTTGAAAATCCCAAAACCCGAATCATGAAATAAATCACAGTCATTGATTTAGAAAGGTTAGATCTGATTTGTAGATTCGAAAAGGATATATCTGAGTCATCAAGTTCATAAGCACCATCAAGGTTGTGAGATCAATGGTCCCATCACATTTCGGAGACCGAAGGTGCGCTAACTTTAAAAAGTTGAGGGTGGGCCACAATCCAGACCACAATTATTTAGAAAGGACACGTGGAGACTCAAGGTGAATTGCAGGGAGAAAAGTAGTTTGGTTTCAAAACACCCTTGGTTGCGCCTGCAATAACGTGGTTACGTAAGGCCATTGACCAAGTTCATATCAAGGAAGGGGATTATTAGAAAAGGATTTGGCACCCAAAATCTAAGATTTTGTAGGCATGAAGAGGAGGGTTGCGGATACCTTTATACCCACACCATGAAGTCGAAAGGGTCTGCGTCTAATTACAGAGAGAGACCATCAAGGTATCAGAGGGTCATTTGGCTCCATAATCAAAGATCCTTGACCGGGAGGTCGAACTGGTTCCCCGACCTTCCAAATTAGAAACCATGGATGAAGAATCTGTCCTTTAATAAAAGAGAAAAAAATTATGCCCCGTCTTGGGTGTGTTACACCAAATATAATGAGAAAATGATAAATGATTTATTAGGGAACAAACAAATCATTTTTGGACACATAGAAGTGTGATTTTGTTGGAAAAAGCACATCACCATTAGCTTTAGTGGTATGTTAGTAATACAAATATTTTGTTCCATTTTTCTTATAAACTATGGTATTTTTTCCTTAGTCAAAATATTTTTTTAGCACTTCTTGTGAAAAATGTGTTTATGATTTATGCTTATGTGTTTCATTGTATGTTGTTACATTTTGAAATCAACCTATTTCAACAAAATATTGGACAATAGCTTCCATTTATTTTCCTATTATGTTCTTGCAAATGGTTTTGCACTGTAGTAATGAATGTTATGGGCTACAAGCTAAGTTAAGCACCTTCTCAACAAGTGTTCTAGTTGTGACAGAATATTTGGGTTATTGATTAATTATATCAGTTATAAGAATGTTTTCTCTGCATGGAAATACCATAGTGGACATAAAATATATATGACTATCATAAAATACATAGGATTTTCAAATAAATCTAGATGCCTTATTTCATTTAAAGTCCTATTTTGCATATATATTCTTCCCTTCTAGTTCATAGCAAAATGTTTCCAACAACCTCATGATATTTTGTCTATTTCTTTTCTTTATCATTACCAGTGTCTATGGGATTTTTCGTGGACATTAGTTCATAATTCTAGTTTTCATTTAAGTCAAAAGTTTTATAGTGCTAGTGCTTTGATAATTTGTATATCTACAAAGTATTTGTAAGATAAAATGCATGTATCGTCTCTATTTTATATTGTCCACGTGATTTGTAGTACCAATAAATTGCATACATATTAAACTCACCATCATTGTATGTTCTCTGAAATTAAAACTTTGTTATAGTTTCATTTGCTTCTAGTGACCTATGTTATCCATTCTCATAAACAAATCATTTGAATGAAGTCTGCCTAGGTTTTGAGCAACAAAGGAAACACAAAGAAATTCATCGATATACTCTACATAATTCCTTGTCACACTATTGGAAACATTGACTTCAAGTCCAAAGAAATAAACTTTTGAAGGATTTACTTGCACTCTATTAACATACATTAGCTCATTATTTAAAGAAATCACAGCATAATTAGGGCATATATTCCATATCCTGATATGATTAATTGCTTATGAAGTCAATGTGTTCATTCATAAAAAACATTCCTCAAAAATCAATGATTTGATAAAGCCAAATTCATGTGAGCAAGTGGTATTCTAGTTGACTGCAATAAACTCAAGATCCATACATATCCATGATGATTGTATTCTACACGAAAATATAGTAAAATAGGTGTTTCTAAGTCATTGAAAATGAAGGCCATCTTTTTCGAAATCACCATAATTTGAACCCAAAGGTAACTCATTTTTCTGCTAAATTTTGCAAGTACTCACAACTATCAATAATTTCAAATAAATATCTCTGGTATTAATTCAACTTGTCCATTTCCATTATAAGGTTTATAGGATAAATATTTACTTAATGAAAAAATAGTGCATTAAACTCATGAATATATAATATATAACTCATAAAAATATGAATCTTTTTGTGTCAAAGAGGTATATATTCAAAGCTACTTTTAAGTCAATAAAATATTTTATACATATATACAATAATACAATATAAAAATGTTAGTCTACTTTTTTCTACAATACTTAACATTCACATCTTATTTCCTGGGCATGTTTTATTATTGAGTCTTATTCAACTTGAACCATGTTTGTGCATGTTTTATTGAGTCTTATTCAACTTTAACCATGTAAACATACTTTCAAGATATTTTTTAAGCATCTAATGAGAATTAGGGTAAATGACTTAATGTTACTTAATTTAATTATATTTTCTCTTTTTAGTTTTGTTTCTATATCACTAGATTTATTGGTCCTTGCAATAGGTTGTGTTTGAGCTATTTTGTATAATAGGTTGTGTTTGGGCTATTTTGTATAGATGGAAATTAATATATAAGTTTTGATTTTGCTTGCTACATAACTTCCAACTACTTGATTCTTGTGTGTGTCAAAAAAACCAAGTGTAGAAAATATTTATTTGGTGTCTATAAAAGAGTGTGCAATTGTACTATGTTTTCCTAGTCATAGTTTATGTCCATCCTTAATGGTAATTTTATTTATTCCAAATCCAAAGAACATTTGGATTACATAAAAAAAACAAGTGTAGAAAATATCCATTTGATATCTATAAAAGAGTGTGCAATTGGGATATATTTTCCCAAACATAATTTATGTCCTTCCTTAAAGGTAATTTTGTTTATTCTAAATCCAAAGAACATTTAGGTTATAAGTTAGTCTTTCAATAATACTAGAATATCAATTTTACTAAATTTTCTGAATTTTATTACAGGACACTAGAGTACTAATATTCATCAAACATATTTTTTATTATTTTATATTATGTAAAATAATATTAATTTTAAGTATCTTTTATTGAACTATAATTAAAACTCATCAACATGATTTTTACAAACATATTTTTCATTATTTTATATTATGTAAAATAATATTAATTTTAGGTATATTTGACGCAACCTACCCTCGGCGGCGGTTGCTTCCACCAGGACCTTCTCTTTCTCTATGGCCCGAAGAGCTTTGATGCTCCTCCAATCTCGTATCGGGACCTTCTGTCACCCACAGGACACTCTGTGGATCTCCCGGCAACTATCTCGGGAAATCGGTTCTCGCGGTATCGTGAACCTTATGTGCACTCCTCGTGCCACTTCAAACTCCGAACCCCGATCCCCGATGGTCAACGTTCAATGACTCAACCCTGTCGGGGATTTCCTTTTCGGGAAATCGACGTATGAAAGGTCACGACTGCTTACCTTTCATAACCCAGAATGCCGATGTGCAATGCCACGTGTTGTTCTCCTTGATGTCCCCGTAGGGCCCTTCGCGACTCGGGGTCACTCTTGTTCCACGGTCCTTTCGACTTTGAAACCGCCGAAGTGCCGAGTCCCGACTCCACGGGATCTCGTGCCACCTGTCCCTCCAACGATTGATGGTTCCGATTAAATTGGGGAATCACGACTCGCGATTTCGATGTGCATGCAACTCTTGCACTCGTCAATTCCGATATGTCGATATGCAATAGCATATGGACTCCTCCGTGCGCCTGCGAGCTAACCTCCTCGCAACTCCTCCGTGATCTGACGGCCTGCAGGGTTTCAGAACTATACCCAACAATCTCAAGTGTCGATTCTCTTCCTCTCGAAGAGTTCTCCACTTCACCACCTTTGCTCTGTGTGGACTTCACTGGGATCTGTTCCCACCATGAAGAAAAAGTGCTATCCCTCTTGAGCTTGTTTCTTCCTTTCACTCAACTGAAGGTCGGCACACTCCTTGTGTTCGTCGCCCAACCACTCTCCAAGGGTTGGCTCTGCTAGCCTCCGTGCACTCCTGCAATGGAAGTCTTCACTTCTCGTGCTTAGACTCACCTCTGAGAGCTCAAATCCGACCTACACTCCACCTGCGCGGCTCGAATAATCCAACACAACTCTGGGAAAATAAGAATGAGAGGTTTTAACTGTTGAGCCTCCTCAATGCACTCTATGCGGAGGAATTCAACAGCACTCTATGCAGGAATCTCCCGGCTCAAACAGAGAAACAATTGAAACTCATTCTCTCCTTTCTCCCAGATTTCTAATCTGCCATGAAATCACATACACAACATATACGACAAAGGCATAAAAAGAAGCAAGCATGCAACAACATAATATCAACAGCACACAGAGAATAATCATACCCATGAATTGAATTAAAGCTTTTCCTATTAATTCAATATCTGTACATGGAGATTCTTCACAAGCTCACTGCTCTGCTCTTCTCTTGCTCCTACTCGCTTCTGAATGAATGATAATGCTAATCCAGAATGATGAATACAATGTACAAAGGGAGGGTGTCTATACTCCGTTTTCCCTCTCGAAAGTAAACTGTCTAATCTACAGTTAATTCCTATCTAACAGCATTAAAACTATTATATGCCTTCCTATCTATAATATAATACAAGTGCGCTTCTCATGAATACTCTCATTCAAACGATGACGCAACAATCTTTTCAAAGAAAACTCAAAAATGTATGTGCTGGCGTTGTCCAGCTGTTCTTTCCATGCTCCCCGCGCTAGCTCGCTTGATCGAGAAGTGGATGCTCCTGCATCATACTCCTCGGCTCAAAAAAGTTTCATGGGATCCTGTCCATGAGCTCCTGCACGGTGTGACCATGCTTTTGTATGACTGCTTCTGTCTCCCAACTAGCATCCTCCACTGGGTGGTTCTTCCACTTCACCAGGTATTCAAAATATTGCTTCCTCCTGGTCTTTTTGCTTACTCTCTTATCTAGTATGCACTCCATCTCAGGTTTCTGTGCAACTGGTAGTTGTTTCTTCCACTCGATAATTTGTTCTTCAGTACCTTCTCCTGCATCCCTGTAAGGGTATAAATCCGAAACATTGAAAATCGGAGATATCCCGATGCCTTCTGGTAGCTCAAGCTCATATGCATTTTCACCAAATTTCCTCAGGATTCGGCACGGTCCAATCTTCTTCATCTTGAGCTTGTTGTACGTTCCCCTTCGGAACCTCTCTTTCCTCAGGTGCGCCAGAACCATATCTCCCACTTCAAACTGAAGTTGTCTCTTTCGCTGATCAGCCCTGTGCTTGTATTCCTGATTCGCCTTCATCAGTCGCTGCTTCACCTCCGCGTGAAGTTCCTGCATTGCCTCAGCGAACTCTTCAGCCCTCGCCCTGCTAGTTTCCGCCTGTTCTGGCTCCCTAAGCTCAGATACTCCTCTCGGCTGTGTCCCATACAAATCTTGGAACGGGCTCTTACCGATACTCTGATTCACCGAATCGTTGTACGTGAATTCTGCCTGTGGTAGGATCTGATCCCAACTGGTGTGATGCTCCATCACCAGGCTTCACAATAAGTCCCCCAGGCTTCTATTGACCACCTCGGTCTGTCCATCTGTCTGCAGATGGTATGCTGAGCTGAAAGCCAGATCAGTCCCCAGATTCTTCCATAGCGTCCTCCAAAAATGAACGATGAACTTGGTATCTCGATTCGAGACTATGCTTCTCGGCAATCCATGCAATCACATGATCTCTTTAAAAAACAAATTCGCGATGTGGGTTGCATCGTTGGTCTTATGACATGGAATGAAATGTGCCATCTTCGAGAATCTGTCCACCACTACAAAAATGGAATCAACTCCTCGTTGTGTTCTCGGCAACCCTAAAACAAAATCCATGCTAATTGCCTCCCATAGTCTCTCAGGTATGGGCAACGGCTGATAGAACCCTGTGTTCTGCTTTCGGCCCTTCATGTGTTGACATATCCTACACCTGTCAACAAACCTCTTCACATCTGCTCGCATGCCCGGCCAATAATATGATTCGCTCAGCTTGGCGAATGTTTTTTCATGCCCGAAATGACCTGCTAAGCCTCCGCTGTGCTTCTCCTTCACCGGGTTCTCCCTCATAGAGAAATCTGGAATGCACAGTTGATTGCCTTTGAACAACAATCCATCCTGGATCAGGTAATCAATCCACAGACTCCTATCTCTGAGAACCAGGTTCTCAGCTATTTCATAAGCTTCTCCGAAATCAGCATCACCTGCATACATGTCTTTCAAGTTCTCAAAACCCAGCGTTTTGATCCTGAAGTCCTGCAGCATTAGACATTTCCTGCTCAAGGCATCAACTACCTTGTTCGAAGTCCCCGAAATGTGCCTGATTACGAATGTGAAATTCTGCATGTATTCCACCCATTTCGCATGCTTCTGGTTCAGCTTCTCCTGCTAACTTATGAATTGCAATGCGTGATTATTGCTGTACAAAACAAAATCCTTGGGTATCAAATAATGCCTCCACTTCTTCAATGCCTGGACAATGGAATAGAATTCTTTGTCGTACGTGGAGTATTTCAACTTCGCATCATCCAGCTTCTCGCTAAAATATGCTACAGGTTTGTCATCCTGACTCAAGACCCCTCCAACAACATACCCGCTGGTGTCACACTTCACCTGGAAGGTCTTTAGAAAGTCCGGCAACACCAGCACCGGTTGCTCGGTAATCTTCCGCTTCAAAAAATTGAAGCTTCGTTCAGCCTCGACTGTCCACTGAAAAACTTTATGCCGCTTCTTCACAGTATCCATCATCGGGGCGCTAATTCCACTAGAGTTTCGAATGAACTTTCTGTAGAAACTAGCGAGTCCATGAAAGCTCCTTACCTCAAAAACATTTCTCGGCGATGGCCAGTTCTTGATTACTTCAACCTTCTCAGGATCCATCTTCAATTCATTTGCCGAAATCACAAAACCCAGGTAAATGAGTTCTGTCTGCATGAATGAACATTTCTTCAAGTTTATCAGCAGCTTCTCCTGCTGTAATCTTCTCATTACAATGGCCAAATGCTTCAAATGCTCAGCCTTGGTCTTGCTGAATATCAGTATGTCGTCCAGGTATACGACCACAAATTTTCCAATGAATTCCCACAGGACTTCATTCATCAGCCTCATAAAAGTGTTTGGCACGTTTTTCAACCCAAACGACATGACCAGCCATTCGTACAAACCCTCGTTTGTCTTGAATTCTATCTTCCATTCATCTCCCTCTCTCATCCGGATCTGATGATATCCGCTCTTGAGATCAATTTTCGAAAAATAATTTGCCCCACTCAGGCAATCCATCAAGTCATCCATTCTCGGCAATGGAAACCTNGTGATCTTATTAATCGCCCTGGAGTCTGTGCACATCCTCCAGCCTCCATCCTTCTTCGGGCTCAGTACTGTCGGAACAACACACGCACTAAGACTCTCTCTGACCAGTCCCTTGTCCAACAGATCCTGTACCTGCCTTTTGACTTCCTCGTTCTCCTGAGGTTTCAACCTGTATGCTGCCTTGTTCGGCAAACTTTCTCCGGGTATGAGGTCAATGTGATGACTCACACTCCGCACCAGTGGCAATGAACACGGTAGTTCATCCATGATGATATCAGCAAACTCTCCCAGCAGTTGCTGAATCTCCTCCGGCAAGTCGTCCCCTCTTGTATTTGTCAGGACAATCCTTGGCTTCCTGACAATAAGGAACTGTGGGTCTTCATCTTTCTCTATCTCCGTGAGAAGCTCTTTCCCACTCATGAGAAGTATCGTGCTGCTAAACTCTGGGTTCACTTCTTTATCTTTTATCGGCAGCAGCCTGTGTGTCCTCCCATCCTTCTCCAAGGTGTATGTGTTCATCCTCCCATCATGAAAAACATTTCTATCATACTGCCATGGTATTCCCAACAGTATATGACACACGTCCATGGGAATAACATCGCACATAATTTCATCAGGATAATTCCCAATTTTAAATTTAACTAAGCATTGGTTAGTGACGCTTACCTGGTGTCCCTTCTGTAGCCACGAGACTTTATATGGACTCGGGTGCTTAGTTTTCTTCAGCTCCATCTTTTCCACCATCTCGGTTGAAACGAGATTGTCAGTGCTCCCGCTGTCAATTATGACTTTGCATTTCCTTTCCTTGGCTGTACAAGCCATTCTGAACAGTATGCTCCTCTGCACTGCGTTCTCCACCTCCTTCTCGGGTGCCAAAAGGATCTTATGCATCCCAAGTGATCTCCCGCTGTCAGCATCTTCGCTCTCAACGTCTCGCCTCTGCGCCTCAGCGACGTGAGCTTTTCCTCTATCCACTTTCCTGTCTGGACAGTCCATGGCTTTGTGGTCGTCCTTACCACACATGAAACATGTGATAATTCCTCCTTGGCCTCTTCCTCTACCTCGGGTATGAGGAATTATGTTGGCGTCAGCATATCCGCCACCCTGCTCTGCATGTTGCCTCCTCGGCTCAGCATTCTGCTGCCTCTGCTGTGAGGTTCCACCTCTTTTGACTTTTCCCTGAGGTCGCTTCCAATCCTCCTTGGGCTTCTGCATTTTTTCTTGGGCAATGGCTTTGCCTCTTGGCTGACTCCTGCCTCACCCTCGCTGTCCTTGCTTTCGGCTCAACTTTTCTTCAGCTTTTAGAGCCATCTGGTACGCATCCTCAACTGTTCGGATGGTAACCATACTCAGCTCATCCTGAATATCATACCTGAGACCATTCAGATACCTTGCCACTTTTTCGCCATCACTCTCCCGATGACCAGCTCAGATGTTGAGCCTATAAAATTCTTCGGTGTACTCTTTCACCGTCATCATCTTCTGTCTTAGGTTCTGCATGTGCCTGAACAGAGTGATCTAGTAATCTCTCGGGATAAATTTCGCTTTCATCTTAGCGATCATCCGATCCTAGCTTTTTATCTTCTGTTTTCCCTTGGAACGCCTGTCTGCCTGCAGCTCGTCCCACCATAGGGCTGCATGTCCCTTCAGCTTCGTGACTGCATGCCTCACCATTTTGTCCTCTTCAATATCCTCATAATCGAAGTAGGTGTCGAGTGCTCGGATCCAATCCAGCAACTCTTCTGCGTCTAGACTCCCCTCATAGACGGGAATGTCCATCTTAGTCTTCGAGCTCATCCTCGAAATGGCTCTGATCAACCTCTCTGTTGATGCATCTTCTGCGGTGACCTCTTCTTGGTCATATCCAGCTTCCTCTTCAACCTCAGAGTCGCTGAACTCTATTGTACCAGCTCCACACCTTTGGGTGGTTTCCATCTCTTCGATTCTTTCCTTGAGATCTCGTATTTGTTGCTCCATCTCTGGGTTACCTGTTGGCCTACCCCTTCTTCGTGCATCCCTGTCTTCACGATCAGGTGACTATCGTTCCATTCTTGGCAGCATTGTGTCTTCTCGGTCTCTACTACAGAAAGCAAAGATACTCCCGCTCTGATACCACTCTGACGCAACCTACCCTCGGCGGCGGTCGCTTCCACCAGGACCTTCTCTTTCTCTATGGCCCGAAGAGCTTTGATGCTCCTCCAATCCCATATCGGGACCTTCTGTCACCCACAGGACACTCTGTGGATCTCCCGGCAACTATCTCGGGAAATCGGTTCTCGCGGTATCGCGAACCCTGTGTGCACTCCTCGTGCCACTTCAAACTCTGAACCCTGATCCCCGATGGTCAACGGTCAATGACTCAACCTTGTCGGGGATTTCCTTGTCGGGAAATCGACGTATGAAAGATCACGACTGCTTACCTTTCATAACCCCGAATGCCGATGCATAATGCCATGTGCTGTTCTCCTCGTTGTCCCCGTGGGGCCCTTCGCGACTCGGGGTTGCTCTTGTTCCACGGTCCTTTCGACTTTGAAACCGCCGAAGTGCTGAGTCCCAACTCCACGGGATCTCGTGCCACTTGTCCCTTCGACGATTGACGGTTCCGATTAAATCGGGGAATCGCGACTCGTGATTTCGACGTGCATGCAACTCCTGCACTCGTCAATTCCGATATGCCGATATGCGATAGCATACAGACTCCTCTGTGCGCCTGCGAGCTAACCTCCTTGCAACTCCTCCATGATCTGACGGCCTGCAGGGTTTTGGAACTATACCCAACAATCTCAAGTCGTCGATTCTCTTCCTCTCGAAGAGTTCTCCACTTCACCACCTTCGCTCTGTGTGGACTTCACTGGGATATGTTCCCACCATGAAGCAAAAGTGCTATCCCTCTTGAGCTTGTTTCTTCCTTTCACTCAACTGAAGGTCGGCACACTCCTTGTGTTCGTCGCCCAACCACTCTCCAAGGGTTGGCTCTGCTGGCCTCCGTGGCTTGAATAATCCAACACAACTCTAGGAAAATAAGAACGAGAGGTTTTAACTGTTGAGCCTCCTCAACACACTCTATGCGGAGGAATTCAACCACACTGTATGCAGAAATCTCCCGGCTCAAACAGAGAAACAATTGAAACTCATTCTCTCCTTTCTCCCAGATTTCTAATCTGCCATGAAATCACATACACAGCATATACGAAGAAGGCATAAAAAGAAGCAAGCATGCAACAACATAATATCAACAACACACAGAGAATAATCATACCCATGAATTGAATTAAAGATTTTCCTATTAATTCAATATCTGTACATGGAGATTCTTCACAAGCTCTCTGCTCTGCTCTTCTCTTGCTCCTACTCTCTTCTGAATGAATGATAATGCTAATCCAGAATGATGAATACAATGTACAAAGGGAGGGTGTCTATACTCCGTTTTCCCTCTCGAAAGTAAACTGTCTAATCTACAGTTAATTCCTATCTAACAGCATTAAAACTATTAAATGCCTTCCTATCTATAATATAATACAAGTGTGCTTCTCATGAATACTCTCATTCAAACGACGGCGCAACAATCTTTTCAAAGAAAACTCAAAAATGTATGTGCTGGCGCTGTCCAGCTGTTCTTTCCACGATCCCCGCGATGGCTCGCTTAATTGAGATGTGGATGCTCCTTCATCAATATTTTATTGAGCTATAGTTAAAACTCATCAACATGATTTTTACAAGTAGTGTATGTGAGCATTGAGCATCCTTCTCAAGAAAAACCATTACAATGTACATATATAAATTAGGATGAGTATGAAGATTTGTTGTGAGATATAAATTAGGATGAGTATAAAGATTTGTTGTGTGATCTTATGTGTGGCTTTCGAGTATTAATTAAATGTTATTTTTCATATTTTAAGATAGGATAATGTGTCTTTTAGAGTAGAATACATGAGATGTAATATAACTTTGTACTCAAGTTTTAACATACATACACTCTTGAAGATTTATAATGTGATCATAAGCATTTCTTTTAGAAGATTGTACACAACTTTTAACCTGTAATGTGTGAAATAAAGATAGTCAAATATAGTGTAGTGTGTTTAATATTCAATATTAAATTTTGGCTTTAAAAATCAAAGTTTTTTTTTTAAAATAGCATAATTTTGTTTTTGAAAAATTATTAAATATTTATAAATAATGATAATTATTTTATATAGGTATATGTATATATAATTATCATTTATTAAAAAAGTTGCATTTAATATAAAATTAATTATTATTATAAATATTGTTTTTATGAATTTATTAAACAATATTTTCAAAAATAATTATTAAACAAGATATCACAAATATATCATGACGAGGTTAATAATTTTTTAAAATAATTTTGATAATAAAAATAAATACTAATTTGTTTTCTAAAAATTTAATAAATCTCAAAATTAATAATAATATTAATCATTATAATATTTTTTTTTTCTTTAAATGCAAACAAATTAAAATGTGTACATTAATCACAATAATCTTTATATTAAATCTATTTTTTTTAGATGTAAAATTTTCATAGTTGATCAAGATGATTGAAACTTTTTAGAAACCAACATAGATTCATCTTAATCTTAGATTTATCAAGTGCTTAGAGGAAATATAGGGCTTTGATGAAAAATATATACACATTAATATATCTATTAAACAATATTTTCAAAATTAATAAAAAAATATAGAGCTCTAGATTTGATGAAAAATATAAACACATTAATTTATCAAAACTTTTAAATTGAAAAAGAATAAATTAAGAAGATAGCATATTAACCGAAACATAAATTAAGAAGATAACATACCATATGAATAGATATCATGTGAATATAATTTCATAACATAACTCTCCCATTGTGAAAAGTACTTGGCTGAAATTTTGGCTACTCTTGAAATTCCTCCATAATGCCTAAAATGCTTTCATAATGCTCTGCATTGAAACTCATGTTAAATATTCATGCTTGTGTATAAAATATATAATGAGGAATCATAAATCCATCAATATCATAGAATAGATCTTCATCAATGGGTATAAATTATGCCCCAATCTTATCACACATATAAAATCATACATTTTCAATCTAGTAAATAACTTTCCTAGTGGGACCCCTACATAACCTAGACAAAGTGAACTAAAAATTTACTAATTGTATACTTGCAATCATTTGCAAGATTTGGAATCATTTGGGCCATATATTGGGTCAACAACATGTAATGTGCCAGGACCCTCTAATTAATCTTCATCTTGGATTGTAGAGGCAACATCCTTTTTCCTCGAAACCCTCATGAAAAATGGTTTACTATTGTCTGCTATGATATCTCCATAAAGGTGGCACCATATGCACCAAATAGGTAAGTTAAAATAGTCTAGGACTTGAGAATGTGTCATTTCACCCACCACAATATGAAAATTCTCTACCAGCCCATATGTGGTATCTATTTCAACCAACACACTTGCAGTTTTTATGGTCCCACTAGATTTGAAAGCCAAATCAACTTTTAAGGTTTTTCCAATTTCATTCCCCAAATCTTCAATTAATTTTTAGTCCATAATTCCATGGGTGACCCCAAAATTTTCACCCAGATAGGTATACATGAATTTACTTTTGCCTTTAGATCAAAATAGGTATGTCAGCTTCTCAATGATAGAAATGAAGTTCCCCAAAACTAACTACCCCAAATAATTTGGTTCACTTCAACATCAATATGAAAAATGAAACTTACCTAGCCACAAACAAGTATGTAGAAGATAGTGCCATAATTGATGATTGGTCCCCATACATTTTGAATCGAAGTATTGAAGGTCTTTGATGCTACATATCTCCAAGAAAATTTTCCTATCAATGCTTTTCTTGCATAGTCCAAAATTGGTTCAATCTTGACATCCTATGTTACCACAATTTTGATCTATGAGGATTTTGTTTTAATCTCTTGCTTTATCTTCTCCATTGTCTAACATTTTCATTCTTGTATTAAGGATTGTAAACCACCATTTAAGTCTTCCTAGAGTAGGGAACCTCCAAATAGAATCATATCCCTTTGCTCACCCCCTAAGCTATATGTATCAAGCTTTGGCACATAGCTATTTATATATTTAAATTCCTTTATGCCCTTATGCTTGATGAAAACCCCACACTCTCTAAAATTTCAGATTCATCGTTCTAACCTCCTCTAATAGCACTATTTTTAAAATGATTAGGATCCAACAATGATATGAAAGGGTTATAATAATATTTAATGTCCCCTTCATATGAATAGGAACCTCCTTCAATACCCCTAGAATTTGGATTAGTTCCAAGTTTTCCAACCACATGTTGTGCTTCCTATTGCGAGACACCATTAAATAACCTGACACCCAGTGACACCATCCTCTAACCTATTCCCCCATTTCCTAGTACCTCCAATACCTTAATATTGGAATGTGTAAAAGAAGTGGCCCCTTTTGCACCTTGTTTACCACTTACTAGGGAAACTCCCCTATCCAACATGTTATCACTAAAAGTCACCTCTTGATTGCAGGGGAGGTAAGCCCAGTACCCATCAGTTGTTATGTCACAATGAATAATTTTAAGGGGGGTCGAATGGGTGCAGACTAAACATGATATCGTTCTAACTCGCAAAACTAGACTAGCATGCACAAGCAGGTGAGGTATTGATTCAACTTTAGTCAGTAAGTTGGAGTAAGGGTGAGTAGGAGTAATAATTTGGTGAGAAAATGTAGAGGTCTACCTTGAACATTAGGTCTTCTAGCAGCCTATAAAAGAAAAACTTAAACACAAGATCCTCTCGGATTCAAATTTCAAGGAAATTGAAAGAAATCATAACAACATTACAATTAAACATTCATCATAATGCAATCACTCATGTGAATCATTCATTCATGTACTCTCTCAATATTAGAGGAAAATAAGATGGATTAATAAAGATGACTTAGATTAAACAAGAAGTCTCAAATCCTGTTACATAACCAGAAAACCAGAAGCTTCATAAAAAATTTACAATATGGCAGCCTAGCTCAACCATCAACCATAACAAAATATTGAAACTACCTATATATACTAAAATGATACAACCACCAGGAATGTGATCAGATCACTGCCTTCAAAGCCTTCAGTCAGTGCCCACTCTGCCAGGTTGTGTAGACCTCATGATGTCAGACGCGAGCCAGGCATAGTTATGTGCTTTATAGGAAAATTTTCCCATAGGGAAACTCCGGATCTTAAGTGTTCCTTCATGGTTTCTCTCTGCAACATTTTCCATTTATGGGATGAGGTGAGGTCTCAACTACTTTCCACAATCATTAATAACTATCTTCATTGGGATTAGGACTGGACCGAACACCCATAACTGTTCTCAGACAATTCCAATGACTTATGTGAGTCTATCCTGACGCCTCAAGGCCACGAATGGTCTTTGTCTATGACCAATGCGAGTTTTGTAGGTGGCAGTCTAATAATGTATGCACAAGGGTGATGTGGAGCAAGGTTCTTGGTGAAAACTCACATGGACCAACGAGTGAGCGATGATCATGTGGAAGGAAGTCATTGGGGGAGAAGAGGTTGGGACGAGGTTGTGGTAGCAAGGGAAAGTGGAATGTGAGTGGGAAAAGTTTCGGGAGGTGAGAGGAGGTATTAGGAAGGGAGATGTGATAGGTGGAGAGAGGGTTCTTAAGTTTCTTAGACCTCCAATATTTTTTTTTCCCTATGGAAATCATGGGCGGAATGCCACATTATTTACACAATAATTCTCTTGAGGGTAAACCTCAATTTTTTTCTGATTCCTAAGAAACAGTCTGTAGATCCTTGTGTTAACATATAGGCTCCATGGGGGATAGAGACCTCCCTGTGAGGCTCTAAGAACTCCTTTTTTAGTTTCAGTGCCTTAGTATTGGGTTATGGAGTCACTTATAAAAAACAAAACAAAAGAAAAATGATATTTACAATGACATGGGAAGCCACTCATGGCTTAAGTAAAAAATGTTTTTAGAAAATGCCCATTTACAGGTTATTTGAAAAAACTTTAGAAATTTTGAAGGGGCTGATCCATAAGGCCTCAAATTTACCGTGCTTGATTTTATCTTGCCTAGGTGTGTCCCATTTAAGTACTAGATCTCCTAGTTAGAAATCCTCTTTGTTGACCTTTTTGTCAAAATCTTGCTTGATCTTCTGTTGATGGTCATGTTCTTTGTCCAGTAGTGGCTCCCTAGTCTGCTACACTTCTACTAGCTGTTGTATTCTTCTAATCATATCATATGGTTCTCCCTGGTAATCTTGGAAGAATTTTTCCACAAGAAAGGAAAGATGAGAAGGAAAGATGGCCTCAACTCCATACATAATTTGGAAAGGAGAGACACCAAGATATCTCTTTGTTGTCACTCAGTCAACCCATAAAGAAAATTTAATATTTGAATCCCATGCCTTCTTTTTGTCCTCTAACAGTACTTTGATTATCTTAATAAGGCTCTTGTTAGAGGACTTTGCCAGTCCATTACCTTGGGAGTAGTAAGGAGTAGAGGGAATCAATGTGATTCCAAACTGTTCACAAAACTTAACCAGTGGTTCAGCCTTGAAAGATGCAACATTATCCGTGACAATTCTATTTGGACAACCAAATATTTCCATAATATCCTCAAGAAAACTGATGATTACTATGTGGGAAGCATTTCTTATGGGGATGGTCTCTATCCACTTGGTAAAGTAGTCTGTGGCAGTCAAGATCCACCTATGTTGACCACTTGAAGAAGGATGAATTTCCCCAATAAAATCTAGGCCCCACTGCTGAAAGGGCCCTAAAGCTACCACAGGTTTTAGTGGAAGAGACTTGAGTTGTTGCTTTCCAGAGAATTTATGACACTTAACACAAGCCCTGATCTATGCATGGACATCAGTAAAGAGACTAGGCCAAAGATACCCATCCCTGAGAATTTTATAGGTTGTGGTTCTCCAGAAGTGATGCCCCCCACATAAACTATCATGAAAATCATATATAATCTTTTGGGCTTCCTGTGGGTCTAGGCATATCAACAGAACTCCTAAAGAATCTTTCCAATATAAGACTTGATCAATCAGACAATATTTAATTGATTTTAGCTTCAAATCTCTTACCTTTCTCTTTTCCATGCCATCAGGAGGCTGCAACTTATGTGGGAAAAATATAATGTCTTTATACCAAATGCATCCTGCCAATGGGCATGTGACTTTAGGATCTTCGTCAGAGAACTCAGATTGTTGATTCTCTGAACAAATGTTGATGAAATTGACCCCCAAGGATTTACTATTAGATTCAACCAACAACCTAGCTAAACCTTGACCTTTAACCAATTTGATAGGATTTATTTCAAAATCAAATTCAAGTATCTTGGCAATCCACTTGCTCCTTCTTCCATTTATGTCAGGATGAATGAGGATCTCCTTCATAGAAGTTGAACGGACATATGCAATGACTTTTGAATGTAGCACATAAACTATGAAAGCTTTGAGATCTTTAACCAACACATAGGCCTGCTTTTCCATGATGTCATATTTTATTTCAGCATCTCTCAATGCCCTACTGAAAAAGGAAATGGGTTTCTCTAACCCTTCATCATTCTTATGCAATAAAACAACTGGCATTGTGTCAGATGAAGCAAAAGAGAAAATTAGAAACTCCTTGGAGTATTCAGGACTGATAAGCACATGTTCTTCAATCAAGGACTTATTTATCTGATTGAAAGAACTACGAGCTTCAGAAATCCACTTGATCTCATTTCCCTTCCTCAGCATGGTTGTGATAAACTTTACCAACTCAGCAAAATTCAAAACAAACCTTCTCAAAAAAATATTTTTTCCCAAGAAGGACTGAACTTCTTTCTTGAATATAGGGGTGACAAAGTTTGGATAGCTTCTACCCTGCTTGGATCAATTCTTACCCCTCAGCTAACACAATGTGCCCCAACAGTTTCCCTTATTTCATGGAAAATAATGACTTCTTTGGATTTAATGATAGATTAAACTTTCTACATTTCAAAAATACCCTTTTCAAATGGTCATGATGTTCTTTATCAGATTTTGAGAACATTGTTATGTTGTCCAAATAAATGACCACAAACTTCTCCCTTTCTCCAATAAAATCTATGTCCATGGCTCGCTGAAAGGTTTCTCCTGCATTCATCAATCCAAAGGTCATATTAGCATACATGATTGTACCCCAAGGAGTGGTGAAGGTTGTCTTCAGGAAAGACAGAGACTTGATTGTAGCCAGAAAAGCCATCATTCATAGACATTCTGGATGCCCACCCTCCTTAATATACGTTCCATCTTGGGAAGGGGTAATTTTCTTTCTTAGAGCTTCTGTTCAAATTTTGGAAATCCACACAAAGTCTAATTTCTCCATTTTTCTTTCTCACTGGGACCAAGTTGGCCACCCATTCAGAATACCTCAGAGGAATGATAATCTGGGCATCCAAAATATTTTTTACTTCTTTCTCCATAATGGGCAACAACATAGGATTTATTTGTCTCAACTTCTCCCTAAATGGCTTTGACTCTTCCTTCAATGGGATATTGTTCTCAATGATACTTGTGTCATATGTTCCGAGATCTTCATATGTCTAGGAAAACACATAAAAAAACTCTTTTAACAACTCAGCATATTCAGCCCTTTTCTCTCTTGACAAGTTGCTTGACAACTTGGCAAATTTTGGGATCTTTCTCTATACCAATATTGTACTCAGTTATATTAGTATCATCAACTGAGCCTTTAACCTTTACTGCCAAATCATTCCCATCGAACAACCTTTCTAAAGGAACTAGTCCCTTCAGAATATGATTGTTAGGCAACTGAACAACATGATGATTGGCAATTTTGTTTAGAAAAACATCAGTATGAGGATTACTTTCATAATCATGATCTTGGTCAATATGTAATGTAGAGAATTCATCAACAGACTCAATGAAATTTTTGATATCAATATCATCCTCAAACACCTTCCAATGCTTGACATTGTCAGGTATACAGAGTCTATATTTCACCTCCACGTCATATTGGAGTTTAGGTGGAAATGGGACTATGAAATGGCTTGCTGAAACAACCAAAGAATCAGCCATAGTATTCTCCTCTCTTGGAATAAATGAAATGTTGAAAGCTAGGAAGAAACTGTCAACTAGGTCCCATACTTCATTTCTATAAGTCTTAAGCCTAGGGTGCTTGGCTTGATAAATATTTCTGATCTGATGAAAAATTAGTTCTGCATCCCCAAATATTGATAGTTCTTCAATCCCCATGTCTTTTGCAGCCCTTAAACCCAAAACAAGAGCTTCATACTCTGCCACATTATTTGTAGTTTAAAATTATAGCTTGTAGGACAAAGGTATAGTCTCTTGACAAGGTGAAACAAAGACCACTCCAAGTACCTGCACCTACCTTAGAAGAGGCTCCATCAAAGAACATCTTCCAAACAGAGGTAGTTGGAGGAGGGATTTCACAAAGAGTAATGGATTGTTTTCTAATTTCAAGAGGAGGTTCAAGAATATTAGTGAGTTGCAATAGGATGGATCCCAGATCAATGTCAATAGAAAAAATAGGATGGTCGGTGGGGTCTGTTTTATCACTAATGATGTAGGCCAAATGAGATTCCCTGTAAAGTATTCTAAGCTCACCCTCAAAAATAGGAATGGTGGCATATGTGAGGTCCATCTGCAAAGTTCCCCCAATCTTTTTAATCCAAGATCTTGACAATAACATACCAAACTTGGGGGGAACATCAGCCACTACAATTTCCATGACTACACTTTTCATGGGAAACTGAAACAAGGTCACAAGCAAATCTTTAATGACCCCAAGACACTTCACTTTCCTAGAGTAAAAAGAATATAAGTCATGGTAGGATTTTGTGATTTCTAGTCCAATTTCATCCATGACTTCTTTGGGCATGAGATTGTGTGTAACACCCTGTTTCCCCCAGATTGTAAATATAACTGAACTGGCCAAGGACTATGGCAAAACTCATAAGTATGAATATGTGTTGTAAATGGACCTGCAGGAAGAGGTCAATGAATGTAAATGATAGTTTGAATTTATTA
>ML800957.1:46115-65259 GCA_009831015.1 Picea engelmannii | reverse complement strand
AAATTAATGGCTCGCAGACTGGTAGGCGGATGTCTTGATGAGGGATGGGATGGTGAACCGCCCATCCATAGGGACGTCAGGCCTGATCAGTGCGAGGGAAATCGTGCCACACGCAACCTCGCGAGAGGATAAGGCGTATGGCTTAAATGATTGAGAGGGGGCAGACGCGAGGGGAACTCTGGCAATTTTACGCAGAGTGAGTGATCGCAGAGAGGAAGGATTGCAACCTTCGCTCCTGGGCATTGGCATACAGAGAGACGCAGGTCTCAAGACATCGTGGTCTCAGCTCGGGGGTGGCTAGTGGTAAATCCAGTAGGAGTCGCTATGCCTACGGTTGGGTGAAAACGAGCACCCCTCTCAGCAGTCCCTTGTTGTGGGGTATTCTACCCTACAGACTAACAAGCTAGGGCTTTAAACTTGTACACAGATCATGACCCTTAAGACATAACTTTTAACCTTCTACCCGAAATCTCAACCCCTTTTCTCATGCACACATGGGAAGAATCAACTAACCTTTTTATCGGCGGTTGAAGTAGATCCTCCGTTGAGCCTTTATCTCCTTGCTACTGCTGCTCCTTCCACAAAGCTTTCCTGCAATCAAGACAAAACTATACATGCATTCTATTGATCTACTAGGGGGTTAGAGATAAAACACAAATCAAATAACATAGATCAGACTTATGTATTCAGGACGGGAAAAGTATCTTTTTCATTAATCTCAATATGAATCGACTTACAATGATTTCTGAGATCGACCACCATTCCTCGATCCTGGTCCTGGGCTCCTCCTCTTCTTTTGTCCTCCAACTGTTGTTGCTTGAGTTTCTCCTAAAGCTTGAGGCAAGGCTAAAGGGTTGGGACAAAACGGACTTGGCAATTTGGCAGAGTTTCTTTGCTATGATTTTTTCCTTTTTTGAATAGTACCCCTACCCCTCCTTTTATAGGCTAGAAGGAGCTAGGGTTTTAGGCGAACTCTCGGCCATGCATGGCTAGGAGTTCCAGTTAACTGACAAAAATCTCTTCGTCCTGGCGGAAACTTTCCTGATTTTTTGCTTTGTTAGGTAAACGCGGGCTGTAGTGGGCCAGCCAGCGTTCACACGCGTGCTACAGAAGGCCTGCCAGCGTCCCAACGCGCCCAGTGTTAGGTTAGGGCGCGTGTTACTTGATTTAGGAGGTTTTTGAAGAGTTTGATCAGCATGGCTTTGGCAAGGAAAGGCAATGAGTAGGAATGATGCCAGGTAAGCAGGGATAGTGCAATTTAGGGTTATAACATCCCTTCCATTACTGAAGTTATATCTAATAAGTGTTTTACTTATATTGCATTCTGAAATTTATATGTTGTCACATATATTCATGGACTGTGGAATTGTAAATGTTTCCTGTGAAGGAATTGTCTGTACAACAATTGTTAATACAGAGTAGATGTTAGCTCATAGAACTTGTGAAATTGTGAAGAATTACAGCATACGAGTATTCCGCGTAGTGTTTGATACGCATAGGTCGATATATGCTTATTACAAAGGATATCATGCACGAATTTCGTCAATAAAATTAAGTTATCCATGCCCAGCTACTCTCAGGAAGTTGTCTTCCTTTATCTGCTCCCGGGAATGACCCGGTAAGGATCTCTTCACAGAGATTCCCTCCTCGAAAAGGTTCACCCAGAACCCAGAATAAGGATTCGAACGCATAGGCCTTATTAACCCTGTACGAGGAAGAACGATCCTATTTAGGTCCAAGATAGTAGTGTCGTGCGATAAATAAGTCGACGGATGAGATCTCGTCGGAGTGAACCATAGTCATTCACAACCATTAGATTGATGAAAGTAACGCAGGCGTTACATGCCTTGCCCTCTCTCATCGTGAGCAACGAGAAATTCCGATCGTAAACCCCAAGACCCAAAAAAATGAATCTGGACCGTTAGATCTCGGTTCACATTACCCGACAGCCGTTGAATCCGGAGAAGCTGCGCAGGGGTTAAGCGCAGGGGTAGACGCGCGAGGAAGTGATTTGAGCCATTAGATCTGGAGTAGAAATCCCGTAAACCGTTGGATCGGGAAGAGTTGCACCGGAGCTAAACTCTAGCGTGTAGATGAAGAGTCCTAGCCGTAGATCTCGGCAGGACACGTGTCTGCGTTCTGGGAGGCATCGAGATTTCACTCATCGGGGATTTTAGGAGTGTAGACTGTTGCACAATGAAATCGCGATACGCGATTTCTCGATTGAATCTGGACCGTCCATTATGCATGACGCGTGTCAGGAGATCCTGAGGGGAATCGGGATATTTTCCATTGGGAGATCGGCATTTCCATGGACAAGTACTTGGGGAAATCCTAGTGAAAACCCCGACAAGATCTGAGCCGTCAAACAGCAGGGACACGTGGAAGAGGATCCCAGAGAGTCGAAGTTCGGCATATCGGGGTTTTTGAATACATAGAACTCTTGCCATCCGGAATCGCGATCCGCGATTTATCGATAGGATCTGAGTCGTCCATCTGAGGGACAGGTGTCGGAGATTAAGGTGCTATCGAAGTTTGACGCATCGAAAAATCGGAGTTCTCGAGGCCATGAGAACCATGACCTCATAAGTCCCGAAACCCTGAGAATCAATCCGGGCCGTCCGTCCGCGAGGACATGTGGCAAAGGATCGGGTGCCTTCGGAGTTTTGTTCATCGGAGTTTTCGATGGTAAGGAAATTGTGCATCAGGAAATCGTGACCCGCGATTTCCCGATGAGATCTGAGCCGTTCATGATGAGGACGTGTGTCAGAAGATCCCGAAGGTTCGGGGTTCGACAATTTGGGATTCTCGATGACAAGAAACTCATGACGGGAGGAATCACGAAATCCCGAAACACGACGGTCCCCTAGTTATAACACCCCAGTGGAGGACAGGTGTCACTCGACGCCATCATAAGAAGTGTGGGCCATAGGCGCCGGAACAAGGGACAAATGTTGGAAGATCAAGCTTGGCCGTGAGTTCACACCCAGTGGCATCGGGGATCGGGGAATCGGAATTTGCGAAGGCATGTGCATCGCGACATCATAAACCCCGAAACCCCGATGGGTAGCTATAGAGTGGTGGACATATGGTAGAAGGTCACATGAGAACAGAGCTAGCCTAGAGGGCTAATGCGTTAGGGGCATATCAGGGATCGAAGAATCGCGAGTTCCAAGGACTCGTGAATTGCAACATCAGGAAACCCAAAACTCCGATAGGAGTTGCCTGAGAGGAAGTAAGACCATGGCCGTAAAGGCAGTGAACCACAGGCTTGGCCTGGGGAGCTAATGCGTGAGGAGCGCATCGGAATACGGAGGATCGCGAGTCATGGGGGTGAATGAGTTTGACATTAGAAACCCCGAATCCCGATATTTAACCAGGGGTTGGCATTTCGCAAATGCCAGTTTTCTGGAGATTTCTCACTTGTGGGAGATTAATCCAAAGTTTTTAAAAATTATGATAGTGGGTGTGTTACATTGTGAGATGCCCCTGAGTCCATCAAACAATTATGCAACACCTTATCATGTATGTTTAGTGATGTATAGAAGGGAGGGGATGAATCATCTCTATATTCTATCAAAGGACCTAAGATGACTGCTGGCTTTTCATCCTAAAGATTAACTAAGTCAGTGGTATTTGAGTGGGATTCAGACAACGACATTTTGGAAAGACATTTTTTAACTTCTTCAATTTTTATCAGTTCCAAAAATGGCACAAGGATTTTGATTTTTTGGATCTCATTTTCATAAATGAAGGAAGGTGGACATTTTAGGATCTCCTTGAATTCTAGGATAGGATCATCAACCAAAAATGGGGGGCTTTGATAAAATTTCTCTTTTCTTCCAACTGTCACATCCTTGGCAGATTTTTCTATTTTTGTGGGATGATCAAAAGCATTAGTCTTTTCCCCTTTATTTTTAGATCTCAAATCATATCTACTAGGATTCTCTTTTTCCTTCTCTCCCTTACTTAAATCATTTATTTGATTATCCATTAAGGACTTCCCATATGTAGATTGGGTTAAGTGAGGGGATGGAGGGGTGTCACCCAATCAATGGATCTTAGGATCATCTTCTCCATCTTCTCCTTCCTCGTCAGCCAAAAGTTTTTTTTTGTAAGGGAGTTGGGATCTTTTGGTCATCCCTTTCTCTATTTATGGGATCTCTTGTAAGAGTCAGAGGAGCATTATTAGGTCTCATGAAACCACCTCTGTTATCAGCATTATATGTATTTCTATAGGTCTATTTTCCCTCAAAATTTAAATTTTCCATCTCATCAAAAAGAGATTTTACTAATTTGGTAAGTTCATCAACTTGGAGGTGGACAATAGAGGAATCAGAGGTTGAGGCTTCAGTTCTACCCTTTCTATTGTCCTTATAAAATTTCCCTCTAAGTTTATCAGATGCCACTATGTTAGATTCTACCTCCACAACTGCATCTTGAATATGAGCTAAGGAGGCAGATCTCCTTTCTCTCAGTAAAAGGAAAAAATCAGGGTCAAAATCACTGACATAGGTGATTTTCGTTGAGGTCTCTGTAGGGTTTATCTCAAGAAGGATCTTATTGTACATTTTGTTGAATCTTTGAGAGAAATCAGAGATAGAATCTCCTTATTTCCTCTTTAGGGATCCAAATTATGTGATATAATACAAATAGTCCTTTTTGTCCCCCCACTGCCTCAGAAAATCATCATCTAAAGCCTTAATCTCCATGATAGATCCATGGGGAAAATCCCTAAACCACTTCCTTGCCTCACCATCAAGTCTATGAAAAAAAATCCTCATCCATACATCTTCATTCCTAATGGCATGGTTGTTTGTATAACTATAAAAGGCTTCAAGATGTTCCTGCAGTTTTGTCTCCATCGCCTGTGAACTTGGGAAACTGCTTAAGGTATCCATCCACTAGAAGAGCATTCAGAGGTTGAGGCAGGACAAGAGGGTCATACCTAGTAGATACTATAGCTTCCATTCTAGTTCTGGGGGGATTTTCTCCTACCATTTGTATGTGAATTGGAGGAGAACCCAGAGGGGATGGAGTTGGGCTATGTGAAACTGGGACAGTGTTCCTAGGAGGTGAAGACAAGGGGCTTGAGGGAACATATGTTTCCCCTTCTTTAATTGCAGAAACTCTAATATGAGGAGGATTAGTAAAGTATTCTAAGGTCAAAGGTCTCTCCTTCCACTTCACAACTTCAAGGGAGAAAGGGGTGTCAAATATCTCTCCTTCCAAACCAATAATAGGAGGGGAGAAATTGGCAGGAAATATCCCAAAACTTAAATTTAAATTCCGGCAGTTTGTATAATAGGAGAATCAGAAACAAATACTGGATTTTCTAAAGAGGGATTATGCAAATTATAAGAAAAACTTGGTACAACAATGGAGGTACCTTTTTGAGTAGTCTTTCCCTTTCTGATAATTTCCTCTGGTTCAGCTTCAGTCGTTTCTAGAGGTAGCAGTGAAGTGGACCTCATGTGTCTACCTTTAGGAGCCAAAACTGAAACAGTGGAATCAAAACAGTGGATTCGCCAGGTGCATGGTTGCAATCTTCAATGGTTCTGATATCTGATGCAACTTCAGAATCAAAAGCTTCTTTGTCATTCTATCCTGGGGAAAAAATTTCAATTCGTTCCTTGGAAGCGGTGCTAGAAATGTTAGCACTAGAAGTCACCTCTTTATTGAAGGGGAGGTGAGACCAGTACCCATCAGTTGGTATGTCACAATGAATAATTTTAAGGGGGGTCGAATGGGCTCAGACTCAAGATGATATCATTCTAACTCATAAAACTGGAACAACATGCACAAGCAGGTGAGGTCTTGATTCAACTTCAATCAGTAAGTTGGAGTAAGGGTGAGTAGGAGGAAGAATTTGGTGAGAAAATGTAGATGTCTTCCATGAACATCAGGTCTTCCAACAGCCTAAGGAATAAAAAACTAAACACGAGATCCTCTTGGATTCAAATTTCAAGGAAACTGAAAGAAATAATAACAACATTACAATCAAACATTCATCATGATACAGTCAGAAAAATTCATGTGAATCAGTCATTCATGAACTCTCTCAATATCAGAGACAAATAATGTGGATTAAGAAATCTGACTTAGATTAAACAAGAAGTCTTAAATCCTATTACATAACCAGGAAACCAGAAGCTTCATCAAAAGTTTACAATATGGAAGCCTAGCTCAACCATCGACCATAACAAAATATCGAAACTGCCTATATATACTAAAATGTTGCAACCACCAGGAATGTGATCAGATCACTACCTTCAAAGCCTTCAGTCAGTGCCCACTCTGTCAGGTTGTGCAGACCTCATGATGTTAAACGTGAGCTATGCATAGTTATGTGCTTTACAATAAAAATTTCCCATAAGGAAACTTCGGATTTTAAGTGTGCCTTCATGGATTCTCTCTGCAACGTTTTCCATTTATGGGATGAGGTGAGGTCTCAACTACTACCCACAATATTTAATAACTATCTTCATTGGGATTAGGATTGGACCTGACACCTATAACTATAACTAGATGGTGCCAATGACTTCTGTGAGTCTATTCTGACGCCTTGAGGCCATGAATGGTCTTTGTCTATGGCCAATACGAGTTTTTCAGGTGGCATTTTGATAGCGTATGCGCAATGGTGATGTGGAGAGAGGTTCTTGGCGACAACTTGCATGGCCCAATGAGTGAGCGATGACCATGTGGAAGGAAGCAATTGGGGGAGCGGAGGCTAGGACAAGGTTGCAGTAGAAAGGGAAAGTGGAATGTGAGTGGGACAGGTGTTGGGAGGTGAGAGGGGGTATCGAGAAGGGTTATGTGATAGGTGGAGAGAGTTTTCTTGAGCTGCTTAGGCCTCCAATATTTTTTTTTTCCCTATGGAAATCATGGGCCGAATGACACATGATTTACACCATAATGCTCTTGAGGGTAAACCTCAATTTCTGTCTGATTCTTAAGAAACAATCTGCAAATCCTTGTGTTAACACAATGGCTGAAATATTACCCCCTTCGATATTTCCTAGAGATAATCCACCAACTGTACTATGCCCCCCATCCAAGAGAACCAACTACACTAGTTGTTTTCATTCTACTCTTGTTCTTGTGACCACAACAATCGAAACCACAATTTTTTTATAAAGGTTACATAGTACTTATGTACCAAAACCACAAACAAAAAATCCACCCAAAAGGAAAAGTAGTAGAGAAACATGATTGTAGTTAGGTAATGAATTATGGGTTGTGCACTTAACAAGCGATATGAGGTAGAGAATTGAACAACAGCTTGCTTTGGACATGGTTTGCAAGTGCACAGGTGGAATTTGAGAACCAACCAACAATACATATTTAGTATAGGAACCTTGGTTGGTAGGTTTTTTAAATCCTAATTCTAATCTCGGGATGACTGAATTTTATTTGGGGGTAGGCCAAATATAAGGAGAAAAAGATACATGATTTATTAGGGCACAAACAAGACATTTTTTGTCACAATGAAGTGTGATTTTGTTGGAGAAAACATATCACCATTAGTTTTAATGTTATGTTAGCAATATAAGCATTTTGTTCCATTTTGCTTATAGACTATGGTATTTTTTCCTTAGTCAAATATTTTTTTAGCACTTCTTGTAAAAAATGTATTTAGCATTTATGCTTATGTGTTTCATTGTATGTTGTTACATTTTGAAATCAACCTATTTCAACTAAATATTGGACAATATATTCCATTTATTTTTGTATTATGTTTTTGAAAATGGTTTTCCACTGTAGTAATGAATGATATGGGCTACAAGCTAAGTCAAGCATCTTGTCAACAAGTTCTCTAGTTGTGTTGAAATATTTTCACTACTAAATTTGAACATTTTTGCGACAAAGTAGAGACGAAGTTTCGTTGGAATAAGGTCGTTGTTACGACTAGGATGATTTTTTTTTCATCAGAATCAATTTGTCAGTCTAGTGACCACACATGGATATTTGTCGGTCTATCTACCGGGAAAAAAATCCTATTCACAATAGGGAAAAGTTACCATTCGTCAGTCCATCAACCAAGATTAGTCAGTCTAGTGACCAACTTTAGTCGCAAGCCTTGCTAGCATCTCTAAGGAAAACATAACCTTGGTCACTCTAATGACCATAATTAGTCGGTCTAGCAATGATTGTTAGTTGGCCTAATGACTAATGTTAGTCGCAAGATCGACCAAGATAACCCTGGCAAACTTAGTCAATAAGCCACAGTTAGTCGATAGAATAACGAAGATTAGTCACTAGACTGACCAACCCTAAAGATAAAAAGGTCAAACGAAGGATGAATAGGTATTTTCTAGAGCGACGAAGTTACATACTTTGCGACCAAATGGGTATACAAGCGACGAACCTGTTCGTCGCTAGAGAGACGAATGTTGGTGTTTTTTTTTTTTTTTTTAAATATACCACTCACACAGGAATAAGCCCAGACTAGCAAGCTACAGAAGAATACTTTCATTATGCACTTTGGAGCTAGCACTGGAGTCAACCCCCTAATGGTCAATACCGGTGATCCAATTTACCTTGTCATTTCTATATGTAAGCACCATTGTGGTGAGTCTTAGTCCATGCTAGGGGATTTAATATCGAGCCTCAAATTATGGAAGGTGAATCTAGAGCATTGGGTGGAGGATATTTCACAGCAGCAGACCTCCCTTATGGAGTAGTTGGGAACTATTAAATCGAATGAATTCCTATTAGATTTGGAAAATCAATGCCTAAGAGAAAAATCCAGGGAAGAAGAAGATGAAATTTAGAAGCTACAATGACATGTAAAGAAGATGGAGCATGAGCAGTCACCTGGGTTGGAATTCTATAGGCACAAGTACATTTAGAATTCTTCAATGGGTTCACTCCCAATAAAAAAATATGTCACTCAATGAGGACCAAAAATTAGATCATCCACATTGTCAATAGGCTTAGAGGTCAAATACTACCCATCGACCAACTACTAGAAGCATTGAAACTAGAGTGCAAGGCCATGGAAATTTTCATGTTTTTCTATAAATGATTTGTAGGGTAAATTTGTTTTGTTAGTAGGACTTGATAATTTTTCTATTGAAGGTTAGTAGAATTAACTTCATCCTTGCAGTGACGATGACATGTATAATAGGAATAATAATAGATGGCCTATCTCTCTTGACTATGGAATTTGGGAAAGGATAAAGACATAATAAATGAGAACCAATGCCCTTTTGAATGCCAATGAAACTTGTAGTGGAGAAATGCAAAGGCCCTTTTCAAAGAAAGGATGAATATCAAAATATAGTGATCATTCCTAGTTCTTGGAGGACCAACTTCCATATGGAAAATTACAATCAAGTAGTGAACTATTGTGAATGATATACTTTCTATGATATGCTAAAATTTTGCAACATGAGCTTTCCAAATAAAATCAAGAATCATGGTTCCCATAACTTGAAAACCAAATATGGACACACTAGTGAAATCAACTTCATAAATCCACATAATTAAAATATGGTCAAATCACACGTAATACTAAAATAAGGTTAGTTTCCAAAGTCCATAGTCTAGTATGGATACCAAAAGAAGGTAGAGAGAGAACTACAAGAGTGTCGGAAGTAGAGGACATAAATGAAGTGTTGAAACAAATGGTAAATATATTATATACACAAACAAAAGGAAACTAGGTCTTCTATTTTAACATAACGGAGAAGGGACCACCAGTGTTGAACATGACACACTCACCACTTAGAAAAAAAAAAAAAAATTGGACTACTTTTCACACTCAAAGATTGCAATTGTAGATATCCAATTCATGGATGAAAAGATGAATCATCCTAAAAATATAATTATATTTATACTTACCCTAAAATTACAACAAAAGTGGATAACATAGGCGATGACACCAAAGGTAGACATAGACAGTGAAATAATAAGCAAAAAATATCACCTTGGAGAGAATTGGTTAAAAAAAGAACACATTCATCAGATGGACAAGGGGTTCTAGTATTAAAAAGGGCATTCCTTCCACTCACAGGGCATGTGGAATGGAATAGGAACCTTGATACTGGATTGTTTTAAATATTCTATTCATAGTCTGGACAAAGACAATATACACCTCATTATTGAACTCAATTGAATGATAAGAATTTCTTCTCATTGCTACAATTAATCACCACACAACACATAAATCTAAATTATGGAATCAACTAGGACTCAAATCCAAATTTAAGAAAAAGATCATTTGCTTGTTTATGATAAATGATTATAAGTTGCACTTAACTATAGGGAACATAATTACAATTGTGTGCTTGTCACAGGTTCAACTATATCATTAGCTCAAGGAAATATTTAATAAACAAGTGACCAAAAGAACGAACCCACACAAACATGGTGACAACAACAATTTCAAGGTATACTTATATGGAACTTAGTATCTAAATCTAGTTAGAAGGAACATGATCCAAGTTATTGGCTTTAGTCAGTTAATGCCCTAGATGAAAAATACAGAGTAATTTTGGAGACAACCAAACACATTTACAATGGTATGTTGTTCAAGACATTGCAATAAATCAAATGATATATTAATCGCCCCAAAACTTGCAAGAATGGGGGACTGTGTCAGAGTGAATCTATATGTAGCATTAAAATGGTGGGACTGTCTTTGTAATAGTTATGTTAGTCCTAAATTGAGTGCCTAGTTAGTAGCTTTAGTAGCTTTAGGGAGATATAGAGATTAGGTCTAGATGTCTTGTGTTAGGCCACTAATAGTCTAGGATTGAAAGGCTTAGGATGTAGGTTAGGTTTAGGGTAGGCCGAGGTATGTAGGGGTAGCCTAGGTTAGGTTAGGAGGTTCGAACCTCCTAGGAGGATAAATAAGCATATGAAGAGGATGATGAACCTCAAGGTCACTGGATTTAGTGTGTACTACATTGATTTAGGCTAGCAACAGTGTTTTCTAGAGAGACATACCTTGAGGATTGTGCCCACTGCCATGCATCCTTAACACTCGTGGAGTTAGCATAACTTTGTCTTCTTAAATTCAAATTTCCTAAAAAAAAATCATTGATCTCCACCTTCATTACGAAATATCATGATAGTCATAAATCAACCAAAAATCACATTAAACCAGTCCTTAACAAGATCCATACCTTTGAGTGATGGGGTGCCTCCAATGCTGCTCCTCTCCATCCTATGATTCATCACATGACTTAACTATATTTCAGAATAGTAACTAAAGATGTAACAACCTCTACAAATTAATGACTAAAGACGAATACCTGAATGAGCCTCTCTTCGTTTTGAGAATAAATTATTCTCTACTGAACATGACCAATCACATGAAGGTGGAAGCTATTTTGGCCCCTCCCCACCTCTTAAATCACTCTCATTTCCCCATACCCAATCTACTAAAATTTTACAACTATAATTAGAAATGACAATAACATTAAATGTAAGCAAAAAACATTCATCACCATGTGCTAAAACAAAAAACTTGAAAGCAAATAACATTCATGACATGTAGGAAAAAAAATACATTACATTGGACCAGAAATATATTGGATTTATATTAATAATAAAATGTCTAATCATTTGTTTTTCTTATTCTTCTTCTTGGTCTCCATGAAAGAAAAAATAAAGTCATCATCATAATTTAACTGATCCCCCATAGTTATTGGGCCTTCTTGAAGTGTTGTATCATCAGTACTCAACACCTCACGGCATGATGAAATTCTAGTATTTCAGCATGGAGGTTGAAGATGCGCATGGGCATCCACTGTTGCAACAACAAAAAAAATTCAAGTGATATTGTTATTCAGTGTTCTTAGGGAAATTTAATTAATACATATTTAATTACAATGTTTTATACCTGGATTAGTCGGTGTAGTAGAAACAGTAGTTGGTGGTCGCATTGTTGTTTATGCTCTTGTTGATCTCTGCTCTCGATCAACGTCTACATGCTCTTCAATATGAAACAATATAAGTATTTATTACATAATATACCCTAAATATTAATACTCATTGAAAAATGGAAAAACATTAAAAATGCGTGCATACCACTATGTAATGGTTCTTTGGAAACAACGCTTGAATCAATATGGGGGTCAAGATGTGGTTCATCGGGTACATCAGGAGAATTGGTAGCATTGTTACTCTCCTATGAATGTGGAAAAGACACACACTATTTTACATTTTAAATGAATAAAAAATATATTTTACATTACAAGTAATCAATGAGTAAAAACTAATCAACAAGTTTTTAATTTCATTTTATTTACCATGTCCTCCAGAGAGACACATGGTGATTTCCCCAAGCTTCTTCGTCACCCCACCACGCCATCAAAACCCTGCATGAACCCGACCTTTAGATCTTCTTATGTGGCTTCGTCATTGAATAAATCCCCCTGCATTGAGCAATATCAAAATCATTAGTCAGTAGCTGCAATGAATTACATTTTTTGTGACAATGATAAAAAAAAATTAAAATGTTTAGGCACTTACAACCCATGCCTTCAATCTCTCGTACCCACCTTGGCCAAGTTTATGTTGGCTGTGTTTGTCTTGTCTTGCCTTTATTGCCTTGGAAGTGTCTTGGAGTCTACACAATATTTTGAAATATGTTAGATATTGATTGTTTTCCTCGTAAAGTAAACAAAATACCATCATAGTAAATTGAAAACACCTCTTACCTTCCAGGGCCAGGTGGTTTCTTCCCTTGTGCTTTCATTGCTAATTCTCTTACATTGAGAATAATTTATTTCCACTCCCTCTCGGGGACAACCAAAGGGCCTTCGTACTTGGGGTCTTGTACTAATGTATTCCTATACTCCTCTCTAACATCTTTCAAATTCTTTTCGGTCCTTTTTAGGACTTTCAGCTTATTGAATGAGTCACCAAACTCACCAACCAGTCTAGAGATAAGAAGGCTTTTCAGTTTGGAATTTTGTCGATTCCATCATAGTCGAATGGTAGACCCAAAAATATCTAATGCTTAGTCATGAAAACTATTATAGAACACATTATTTCCTATAAAACATCGTCATCATTAGTAATTTAAATCTCACCGATATGTGATTGTTTAAACAATTATATAACAAGAATCTCAATAAAGACATATATTAAATACCTGGTAGTTGTACTATTTTTAGAGGAACCATGTCCTGGTCAACCAAAAATGATACTGCGGTTGTTCCTGTGCTTTGGATACATGTAGCACCAGGGTAAAAATCAATGGAAGAGTGATCATTTCCATGATCATGTACACCACCTGCATGATCTGGCATGTGCTGTGGGGGCATGGCATCACCCCTAGAAGGTATAGAATCAGTCTCAGGCAACACACTTGTGGTGGAAAATATCCTCGTGGCTATGTGGCCATGTAGGTTCATTGTTGTAGTCCTATTTCTACTACCAGGACCTTCCCCTTCCCCTCTCATCGATCTCACAAAATTCTACAATGAGAAATATTTGTTAATTGCATATATCAAATTACAAAATTTAAAACCAAAAATTGATATTGTTAGATGACATGACTTACCCCATAATTTTCTATCCTAATGCATAATTCATCTATCCTTAGGAAATCCTCATCTGTTTCCGGCCCAACAGAGACCAAATCTCATAATTCCCTATTGGCCTTTGTTAGGGACAATTCTATTGTCTGCAAGGGGTCTCTAGAATCAAATATCTCTTCATCGCTTATATATTCATTGTTTTCAGTTGATGTGGTGCTAGGAACGGGGCCTTTGCCCTGATGAACTCCTTTTCCATGCTCAGGGCCTTTTCCCCAATCACCACTCTGGCAGAATTTCAAGAAGAATGTTAGTACGTGCAAGAAATATTGAAAAAAATATATATGAAATAATGGAATATTGGCAAATATTATCAAATGAAACATTCACACCTACAAATTATCAAATATTTGGAAATGAAACATCGAGCAAAAATTAGCAAATGGAACATTCAGAAATAAAATAAAATTCCGTCACAAATGAAACATTCACAAATTAAGTAATCCTTTTTTAAGTTTCGGTATAATGGGTTTTGTACCATAGCAAAAGAAGACGTTCCTGGGTCGACTCGATTCAGATTGTAATCGACCAACAACTCTTCGCTTGTCGTTATTGTTTTCACCGCACATACAAATATCCTATTAGCTTCACGCTCCTCAAAAATGCAATTGGGTTCCTTTGTTGTCGTCCCAGGCCTTGTACTATTTATAAGACCTGCAATATTCCTCTATGCCTTTGGCCTTCCATCAATATACATAGTCGCTCCTTTATTTTTATTATTGTCTTTCAGTTGTATATAATTTGCAGTGAGTGTGTATCTCCGCATACTAGGCATATATTGGACCATCCTCAACCATACTCCATAAGTGTAACATGGTCCAACATACTCAAACAATTCAACCAATCTTCCATATTTTACCTTTATGTCATCCATGGAGAATAAACCAAGGCCATGGATGGATGACGGAGAAATGCGATACATCCTCTCATTAACACAAAAGTTGGTGTCCAACTCTAGCAGTTCCTTAGGTACCCACTGTTTCAGTAGGTGTTTGTACCTCAAGGGAACCTTGATGTCACCTATTCTCTCATCGTCATAAGAGCATGATCCTCCTTCAGCAAGAAAGAATTTCATGCACCTACCAAACTTTCTTCTAACCTTTTCACCTCTAGTTGATTTCGCCTTGTTACATGTGTTGGATATGTTTTCCCTTGCCCCTCTCAAAATTTCATCGCTCGAGTTGGATGATAGGTATGATAGATACATATTTGGTTGTACCTACACTCCATCGAGGGAGAAGGAAATGTTAGGCCAATGATCTTCATATTATAGTATAGCTAAAGATAAACATTGAAAATATAAGGGAAATGTAAGGATATTTCTCATGATAACTACAACTAACTCACTGTTAACTATCTCACTGTTAGAAAGACATTAATTATATTGACTCCACTCACCCTTTTCTGAGACACTTTTTCCTTTTCTGACTTTTCATCTTCCTCGTTAATTAATAAAGTGATTTCCATTTTTGCTTTCCATATTAACTCAAAAACAAAGTGATATTTGTGTGTCCTATCAAAGAGAGGGAAACAAAATGATTTTCTTAGATGCAAAGCAGAAAATCATGTGCTCTAACAATTAAAAATCATTCAATAACATAAGCTTTTACAATTTTCTGACAAAAGGAAAACTCTACATGGCCTCTTCTTTAATGTTGATGATTTGATCAATCAACAAACTGATGTCAATAACAATGGGAGGGGGGGAGGTTAATGCCAAAATGTTAATGCACAAACTAGAAGGTTGGATATGGCAAGGCATCCTAGCTAGCAGAGCACTAAGGAACAAAACATGATCCCCCCGAAGGTGTCACGATGCATCAAGTTCTCTTTGTTTATGTCTATGTATTCGTTCAATATACCAAGTGAGGATTCCCTACTACTTCTGTAGTGACATGTATTCGTGCAATAGATATGTCAAGACAGTATAGATTTAATGATCGGTATCCAATGAGAGATGTGCACAACCAACTCTCTAGGTGGAGCCCAAAAATACTAGATGATAGGTGGGCTTGGTAGTTTGTGGGAGTGGCACATATGCTCAGGAAAAACACACTACAGGAAGATAGGTGTCTGTAAGGACTATGGAGTCAAATGTACTCATAAATTTGAATGATATGACCTCAGGATATAATATCCTGAGGTATATATATGGCTATATATGGCTATCAAGGTTTATGTTTGTGTGTCACTATTATTCAATATGTAAAGGATACCTTCACTTGATTATTGTTTTCCCTCTAAATTCCCCTCTCAAACATTTACCTTTATCACATCCTTCCCTCAGATTTCACTTCCTCTTTTCCCTCTTCTCCCAACTTTATGTTCTTGTGATTTTCTTTTTTTTAAATTTGAACTCTTCCCCTCTCTAAATCCCATTTAGACTTAGCTACTTCCTTATTGTAAGTTTTTTTTTCTTTTACTTCCTTATGTATCAGCCCTAGGGGTTTTAAGTAGAAGGTATGGAGTGTGTCGTGTGTAAGACGATATAAGTTTTAAATGTTTGAAATAGGCTAAAGATTTGGAGTCAAAATAATCCCTTCTAATTCAGTCTTTATGTTAGAAAGACAATGATGATTTGGTGGTTGTATTTGTTTATGTGGATGACATAATCATCATAGGTAGTAAGTTCAACACAATTCAAAAGGTAAAATCTAATTTTTGTTCAACTTTTGACAAGACTGGTTTAGGACTCCTTCATTATTATGTAGGTATAGAATTTTGACAAACCAATGGTTGTGTGTTGTGTCACAAACCAAGTATGCTACAAGTTTGGTGGATAAATTATTAAGTGTTGGTTGTATGTGAAGAACTCTTCAGTTTCCTTATGAGGATCAGATGACTTGTAGTTTCCAAATACTCAAGTCTTAGTTGTAGCATGTGAAGAACCTTCTGTTGTATTTTGATGATCAGATGACTTGTAGTTTCCAATTGCACCGAGATCAGTTGTATCATATGAGGAACCTTTTAGTTGTATTTTGGAGCTTCATATGTTTTGTTTCTTCCAAATACCCAGTGATAAGATGATATTATAAATTTTTCTTCCCACCCCCTTCTATTCTGAGTCTTCCAGATATGTATAAACAATAAAATATGTCTTAAATAACTAATATTATTTTATAGGTCCGCCCTGGGAAAAATTAAGTTATATTTTAATGTAGGCTCAAAAGGGAACCTCTTGATCAATATATAAAGAGGAGCCTAAGGCTCACTCTATCACACAATACACTTGCACCTCTTCTCTATGCCATGGCTAGGTAAGAGAAGAAGTGCACAAAAGAGAGAGTAGTGCACAGATCTTAGGAGAAGGCCTTCTAGGGTTTGACCTAGGGTTTGCTAGTAGGATAAAAGAAGTGTGCATTAGGGAGGGCTAGGGTTTATCCTTGTGTTTCCTTTAGGGTTTGATAGATGACCTTTGTACTTTGGTCTTTGTATGATTTGTGGTCATTCATCTTTGGTATTTTGGAAAAGTCATTCATCTTGAACATCATGGATACATTTTCTTAGAGAATATTCCTGGAAGTAAAAGGAAGACCATTGAACATGTTAGAACCTAGACCTAATGTCTATTTTTTTTTAATTCCCTGCCCATTTATCCCTCATTTAGCTCACTTGCTATCCTTTGCTGGGTTTTGCTCATTTAGCCCTCATTTCAACCATGTGTTCACCTTCTATTTCAGATGAAGTAAGGGAGAGATCCTCTTCACATCGATTTCAACCACGGGTTCACCTTCTATTTCAGATGCATTTGACATGTCTAGTTTGATAAGAATTCCATGCCTTCTTATAGATTTGAGGTTCTCTCCTACGACAATTGTTCCAAGTGTAAGTGACATTGACTGTTTCAATATCTATCTATTAGAGATATTCTATTTCAATATCTATCTAGTTATATTCCATTGATTGTTTCCATATGCTGAAACCATAGGATGCCTTAGCACTCACGACCAACCCTATCACCCTGTGCACAACAAACCCTAAGCTTTCAAAAATGGACATGACATGGTAGGGTTCTCATGTTATAGGGCTCACTCTCTCAACTATGCTAATTGTGCCAGAAAGGAATATTTTAGTGCAATGGTGAAGAGATTTTTGTCTCCTTGTCTCTAGGGTTTTGAAGAGAAGTGCACAAAATTTAGAAGGAGGTCCTTTAGGGTTTGAACCTTGTGAGAGAGAGAGGAGTGTGAAAGTTTGAGGAGGGCTTGATTTAGGGTTTATCCTTTTGTTTCCTTTAGGGTTTGAGAGATGACCTTTGTACTTTGGTCTCCATGCCTCTCTATCACTCACACGAATTATAATGGTTGTGAATTTGATGGATGGTTACCTTGAAAAGTTTTCACCTGATATCAATTTGAAGCTTCCCAAATTTAGTCATTAGCAACATCAGTTGGTTCATTCAAGTTTTCTTAAGTGTTTTATATCAGTCCTAAAGAGCAGATTTGTAAATTGGTGTCACTACAGGTCAGGTTCTCTCTGTTTAGGCCAAGTGAGTTTGTGCTTAAATCCAAAGGAGGATTCCCTATGACTTCGGTCGTTCACAGTGTTTAGTCCAAAAAAAGAAAAAAAAATACGACAAAATTTTAAACCGTTGTAATATTTCGTCATAATTTCCACCCAATGTAGTAGTGAAAGAACTCAAATGGTTCCATCACTAGCCTAGAGATATATTTATGTTTCCAGTGGCTAGTAATTCTATCTGTGATATATTCTGATGTTGCAAGTATTTCAAAATCGTAATGAGAATGTGGGTACCTAATAAGCATCAATGCAAGAGTTCCAAGATCCAAGGAACTAAAGGATCGAGATAGAGGGATGGTCGAGTGATGGAACCAAGATTTAGTTTAGTCATGGCTTGGAGGAAAAAATTGAGGAATCCCATAAATCGCTAAGGGGAGACATGTTAGGGTACCAAACAATCATTACCTAGTTTTAATTTTGCAATTACATATGAAAAATGCATGGTAAAACTCAAGCAAGAGACATAAAGGAAGGGAAAGTCATATAGGGCTCTTCTAAAAACCCTTCTAAGAGGCTAAAAATGCATGAAAATGATAGAAAGAAACTACCATTTTTGGTGGCATGTCTGAAGCTCTAATTTATCCACTCCACGATGTAGTCGTTATGGAATAGTGTCTGGATAGGGCCTCCTCTATCATTGTGGGGAGTTGTCAGGTCTTCTCTGTCTTTGGATTTCACTGTCATGAGGTTTTCCCTATCTCTCGACCTCCTCTATGAATCCTCTATGAGTGTGGGGGTTGCTCTCGTGGGGTTTTCCCTTTCCTCTATGGAATGAGAATTCTTGGGGGTTTCTCTCATGGGGTTTTCCCTTTCCTCTCTGGAATGAGAATGCGTGGGGGTCGATGTTGTGGGGTTTTCCCTGTCTCTCGGCCTCCAACTCCAACTCATTGTAATCAACCTCCAGCTCTAACTTGTTGTAATCTATGGAATGAGTATGCATGGGGTTTTTGTTTTGTTGTTTCATATCATGTTTTGTTTTGTTTTTTTAATGTTATAATTATATTATTTTGTTTTTTGTATTATTTTATATAAATAATATATTATAATTAATATCTCTCTCTCTCTCTCTCTCT
>ML800957.1:25573-38209 GCA_009831015.1 Picea engelmannii | reverse complement strand
AGAAAAATAAATCATGACATAAGAAGCATAAAGGCAACTTTAATTCTCATAAAAAATGATGATGTAAAGAAAATTAATTTGAATACAACCAATCAAAGCTGGCAAGCAATTCCTTGGCATGGTAATGATAAACGGTACACTATATATCTTTTACTATCCAAGTTTAAAGCCTCATACTTTGATTCATCCTCGAAATCAAAATATTCCATTGATAAGAGGAGGTGGACCTATTATCACCCAAAATCACACTATATAATATTAAGTCCCTAATAAAAATTAGGGTAGATTTAGGGATACATAAGAGTACTGATGCCCAATATCACCACAAAAGCCACTGCTCTTCACTTCTAGTTGGTTATTTTCCAACTCAAGGAGGAATCCCTAAATGTAAATTTACTAAGGAAAGGATACTTAGATATTCAAGAAGTTCCATGAAATATAAGAACAAAACTAGAGTGATTGAATCTAATTAGACTGATTGTAGCTGAATCAGTAATCATTTTACTCTATCAAAAGTGGATAAACCATAAAATATTTGTGAGTTAAAATAAACCATAAAATCTGATTTAAGGAGTGAAAATAAACCATAAAATAGTTCAATACCACCAAATTACTAAATCACACAGAAAAATTTTAAGTACTGACCTTCAAAATCTCAGCTATGTAGAGTCTGATCAATTAAATGTTTCTCTTTGTGAAAGAGAATTGAAATCAAGATTTCATAAAAATCCAGAACACCATTGCATTAGAACACCCGAATGATTGTCGCAACTATAGAAAATTATTGTCGCAACTGTAGAAAATGATTGTCACAACTATAGAAAATTTTTCGTAACTGAGATATATATAGGATTGATTTTGTCGGTCTTCCGATGAATTCGGTCAAATTGACCAAACAATAAGTCAATGATCATTTTATTCTCACACATGCCATAGTTGGTCATTATAATGACTAAACTTTGTCGTTATAGCGACTAACTCGTGGTTGGTCGCTCTAGCGACGAAATTTTGTCTCTATAATGACCAACATGGAATGTTGGTCGCTAGAGCGATGAACAGTTGGACCCCGAAAAAAAAGAAGTAAATTTAGTCCAAAAAAAGAAAACAAATTACGACGAAATTTTAAGCCGTCGTAATATTTCATCGTAATTTTTGCCCAATGTAATAGTGTTTGTTATTCATTAATTATATCAGTTCCTTTTGTTATTGATTAATTATATTAGTTCTAAGAATTTTTTCTCTGCATGGAAATCCCACAATAGACATAAAATACATAGGACTATCATAAAATCCATAGGCTTTTCAAATAAATTTAGATGCCTTATTGCATTTAAAGTCCTATTTTGCGTATAGAATATGTCCTTCTAGTTCATAGACCTTTTATATAGGTATATGCATATATAATTATGCCCTTAATATAGGTATATGCATATATATAATAGGTATATACCTATAGTTATATAGGTATATACCTATATATGCATATATAGGTATATGCATATATAATTATGCCCTTTTATATACGTATATGCATATATATAATAGGCATATTTTTGTGTATAAAATATGCCCTTTTATATAGGTATATGCATATATAATTATAAATTAATTTTTATTATAAATATTATTTTTATGAATTTATTAAACAATATTTTCAAAAATATTTATTAAACAATATATCATAAATATATCATGCAGATCTTAATACAAGGCTTTTTAGTCTTATCAATTTCAGAGAATACAATTTCTAATGTTTTACACATTGTTTCTCTAAGATCCTAGTTTTCCGGAGTAAATGTTTTATGAATTACAGTGTGATCATTTTTGTGATCCTACTGAGTCTCATAGTTTCGGAGATAATCGTACCTTGGTAAAAGTAATTTCCAAATATAATCACATCAATCGTCGAGGCTTCTTTTCATTGAATTCTATGTGAGTCAAGCTTAGGAATTGGTGTTGGTTGACTATGATCAATTTTTATGGATGATCATTGTTACTATGATATGTGTCTCCATATGGGAATCGATGGTTTAATCAACCATTTAATTTTGTATAACACATTCCAATATACAAACAGTTAAAATATGAGATCAATAAAGATGAATTTCAAACCAAGGTTCCAGAATCCAAGGCCAATCTAGAAACATATTTTAACAATTTAAAGAAAATATCAAAATTCAAAATAACGAAGTGGTTGATTGAATTTGTTATTCATAAATGGAGAGAAATTTGATCATGAAAGAAACATTTATGACATAGAAAGTTGATATAGAATTATTCAAATTAAAGGTAAAGGAGGGAATGATCTTAGACCTACAATGACCTTTCATTGGAAATCAGTTCAATCAATTCATTGTTGTTATTAATTAGACTTAAAATTTTATAGATATAGTGAGGTCATCTTAGAATGTCTCAACAAAACATGTAATCTATAAATTAGATCTCAATAATGAAAGAATTTTATGTTTTATAAGGTTTTTTGCTTTCAAATTTTTGTAAGTCAAAAATAACATTTACTTTCCACTTTCTTTTTTTTCATCTATTTTAATTTGTTATTGTCATTATTTTCTATGACTGAATTTACCCATTTCTCTTCTTCTAAGTCATATTTTATACTAGCGCATACACTTGAAGTGTGGTACTAGAAATGACTAAGTGAATCAGAGTGGTTACTTTCTCAAAGAAAGGGTCCTGTCCTTTTTTACCTAGTCCATGAAAATTGAATAGAGGATTTATTCAACAACTTTCATGTACTTCCTATTCATTTCTATACAAACTTAGTCACATGTCTATAACTCACACCAATGTGAAATATTTCACTTAGAGTGGTTCCCTTTTTAATTGCATAAAAATTGGTGTTGCAAATACCTCTAATTTCTCTTAATATTTTTAGAGTTTACACAATTACAAATATCTTTGATTTTTATTGACTTTTTTAGGTTTAAGATTTGTTTGAATGACACAACATTGGTAAAATGTTTATGTACTTCAATGAAATAATTTCATCTAAATAAATTTAGGTTAAGCCTTTAAATCATTTGGAGTAACAATGCCATTGCAAAAAATGTAGTTCATCATATGAATTAACTCATGATTCTTCTCACCATTTTCTATGTAGGTTAATTTGTTACAATCTTGTTGCGAAGGTATGGATTCGTCCCATGCCCCTTAGCAATCCACATGGTCTTGTACTTGATAAATATGACTAAAATGTATGTAATAATTTGATGTGTCAAGGCCTACATGTTTATATTATGCTTGGGACAACACATTATATTTTAAATGTATATTTCCCAAGTTGTAAAAAAACAGATCATAAAACACAAACCTACAAATCACTTTTATGTAAATTAGGAAACCGTCTTTGCATTCTTCAGACTTTAAGAAACAAAACTACTATAATAATAGGAGATAAAATACATAATATTTAATCCACTAAATTGAAACCACATAATAGTTAATCCACTAAATTGTAAAAGTTTAAGTGAAATGACAAGAGAAAAGCCACATAATGACTAGTTTCCTAAAATGTAAAAATTATCAAAGTTGAGTTCAAGAAATGGAATATTATATTGTTTTAAAATTTAAAATTTTATTTTTATTGTAGAGATCCATAATCTATGATCTCTAATATAGATAATATTAACCACATGTTCTAAGAACCATGCAATGTTGAAGAGGTATCATCATAACAAAAAATATAGCATACATATAATTATTTTTTCCAAAGAAAAAATCATCATTTATATTAAAAAATGGAAATTACATTTTTTAGATGCATACTGCACTCACAAGGGTAAGAATACACAAGTAATGCACATTTCATTTTCATCCATTAAAAAATAATCCTCAATACTACATTTTTTCCCTTTCTTCTTGTAATCTCATGCCACCCCTTGAAGAAGGGTCCATAGTGACTAGTTATAATTTAGAAGGCGGGAGTTTAGGATTCATAGAGGGAACTAATTCCTTATCTAAATCGAAGATTTAATTTCATGACATCTCTTCATCCTTTCTAGAGGGGATTCATTTATAATTACCACCCTCGAGGAGGAAAGCTCGATATTCATGTCTTATTCTCTATCCCCCAATGGAGGACATGGTTGCTCATTCGACAGTTCTGGAAAAATAATACTCTCCTTCTCTAAATCAATAGTTTGTCGATTGAAAATGCTCTCTACATTGTCATATCATGGATACACTTGCTAACATGCTATCTAATATTTTGGTTTAGATTTATGTCCTTTTTTTTTCTTTTTGAGTAAGCACATGCTTCAGATGACAAGAACACTGGAGAGTAAACAAATGAAGATCACAAAATGTAATCCCATATCCTCACTCATTCCCAGGTTGTAATCACCTAAGTGTTGTATCCACCCATAAGAACTATCTCGGGTGAGACTACGCAATGCATTATGTGCAATGTGTTTCATTCTATTTTACCAGGAGGGTCAATAGTTTTAGGGGGTTTTGTTGGAAAACATAGTAGATCTAAACCTGGGTCAACCCAAGAATGGTAGTTGGAGGAAATAAAGAACCCACAAATGGCTTAGTCCAGAGAAATGTCCAACGTGACAAACTTACAATTGGCGTAGGAAGACAACACATCACTGAAGGAGGCACTTAGATAGGAAGGGAAGGATAAAACGATGGTGCAGCAAAAGGTGGATGAAATAAAAAACTAGGTCCATTCAGTATTCGAATCCATCTCAGATAGAAAAGGAGTACAAGGAGTGTCAGCGCAAGAGAAAATGTAGAAGATAACACAAACGTTGCAACACTACAAGGACCAGATCAAAGAATTGGAGGAGTGCACATTTCCCACAACTCCTCCAGAAATAGAGCACAAAGAGAGCAGGATGTGATAGATTCTGCAGAAAAAAATCGCACAGAACATACACAGGATGACATAACTGTTGGAGAAGAGCGCCCAGCTATGGACACAACTTCTAGAGGATGGGAGCTTACAAGAGCTGCAGTGGAAGGAGGAAAAAATACATGTAGTCGTAGAAGATGTCAAACATTGACAGAGAACGATGTCACTTCCAGGAAAGATCAAGACTGTCATGGAGATGAAGGCTTTATAGGAAGAGGAAAAGGTGGTACAAGAGCAAAAGATGGCATGATCCATGCAAGAAAAGGCAGAGAATTTGTTCACTGAGATCGATGCAGCCAAACTAAATGTAGAGCGCAAATTCATGGAAGGAGGAGAGCTACTACAGAAACTAGTCACTGCACAACTCATGGAATATATGGCCAAAAGGACTAGTCATGCTCAGGTGTAGTGCTAGAGAATCACTGAAATGTATGATGCACTGGCACAAGTAGTGACATATGTTGGAGTTAGGAAGTGACTCGAGACGAGTCACAATGTCAGTGTTGGGGGCTTGTTGGGAGCTGACCCATTGTGGAGAAAATCACGATGTGGGAAAAATACAGCTGGCAGGAAAAGCATCACATGGAAAGAAAACATGCACGCATAGGAGGAAAGCATGCGAGGTGCGCATGCAAGAATACCTAACCATGCTAGTTTTAGGGTTTTAGTAAGAAGATGTAATTGTTGGTAAGACAAAAACATATATAAATAGGTACCTAGGAGGTCTAGGTCGAGGTTTAAAGACTATTATTGGTTTTGGACCTTTTAATTTGTTGTGGTCCAGAATGTCTATAAAATCCAATCTCATTTTGTAAGCTGTTGAGATGAGGAGAGGAAATAAGGTAGATATTGAAGGTTAGATCACAGTTTGAGTAGAATGGTGTTATCTAGTCTGCCTCATTGTAGATATCGACCCGTTTGATGGAGAGTTATAATGCACGCGACGCTATAGTTTTGGAAACACCGTAATAAAAGAGTAGAGCAACCAAATCTTTGTAGACGTAGCCGAGGAGGGGGTGAACCATGGTATATCATGTGTTATGTGATTCAATATTTTTTATTTCCTTTACTGTAAATGATTTGATGTTATAGAAATGAATGAATGACTTAGTTAGATCTGCTATTTTACATGCATGAATAAGAATAATAGAATATCCAATATAAGTTTAATGTTAGAGTAAACAAATGAAGATCACAGAGTGTAATCCCATATCCCCACTCATTCCCAAGCTACAAGCACCTGAGCGTTGAAGCCACCCATAAGAACTATCTCGGGTGAGACTGCACAGTGCATTTTGTGTGTTGTGTTTCCTTCTGGTTTACCAAGAGGGTCGATAGTTTTAGGGGGTTTTATTAGAAACCATAGTAGATCTGAACCTAGGTTAGCCCGAGAATGGTAGTTAGAGGAAATAAGCAACCAACAAATGGTTCATTCCAGAGCAAGTTCTGATGCGATAGACTAACAATTGGTGTAGGAAGACAACACCTCACTGAATGAGGCACTTAGACAGGAAGGGAAGGAGAAAAATATAGCACAATAGAAGGTGGATGAAATGGAAACAAAAGTCCACACAGTATTCCAAGCCATATCGAATAGCGAAGGAGTACAAGGAGTGTCAGCACAAGAGAAAATGTAGAAGATAGCATAGATGTTGCAACACTACAAGGACCAAATCAAAGAACTGGAGGAGCGTGCAGTTCCCACAACTCCTCCAAAATTCAGAGAGCAAAGAGAGCAGGATGTGACAACTTCTGCGAAAACAATCATGCAGAACATACACAGGATGACATAACTGCTGGAGAAGAGTTCCCAGCTATGGACACAACTTCTATAGGAAGAGATCTTACAAGATTTGTAGGGGAAGGAGGAAAAACTACATGCAGCCATAACAGGCGTCAAACAATGAAAGAAAATGATGTCACTACCAAAAAATATCAAGATTGTCGTAGAGATGAAGACTTTGTAGGAAGAGGAAAATGCAGTACAAGTGTAGAAGATGGTGTGACAGGCTCAACAGAAGATGGTGCGACAGGCTCAGTTGGATCCCCTGGAAGAAAAGGCAGAGTAGCTGGTCGTTGATATCAATGAAACAAAACTGAAGGTAGAGAGAAAAGGCATGGAAGGAGGAGAGCTGCTACAAAACCTAGTCACCGTGCAACTCATGGAAGATATGGCCGAAAGGAGAAGTCAGGCTCAAGTGCAGTGCAAGAGAATCACTAAAATGTATGATGTGTTGGCACAAGTAGTGACAGATGATGGATTTAGGAAGTGACTTGGGACAAGTCATGATGTCAGTGTTGGGGGCCTATTGGGTGCAGGCCCATTGTGGAGAAAAACACGACGTGGGAGAAATATAGCTGGCAAGAAAAGAAGCACGTGGAAAGAAAATGTGCATGCAGAGGAGGGAAGCATGTGAGGCGTGCATGCAAGAAGACCTAACTATGCTAGGGTTAGGCTTTTGGTAAGAGGATGTAATGGCTAGTAATCTAAAAACATGTATAAATAGGTACCTAGGAGGTCTAGGTCAAGGTTCAAAGACTAGTATTGGTTTTGGTTTAGGTTTTTTGTTGTGGTCCAGAATGTCTATAAAATTCAATCTCATTTTGTAAGTTGTTGATCTGAGGAGAGAAAATAAGGTAGATATTGAGGGTTAGATCATAGGCTGAGAATCTTGGTGTGATTTAGTCCACCTCATTGTAGATATCGACCCGTTTAATAGAGAGTTGTAACGTGCGCGATGTTGTAGTTTTGGAAACACTATAATAAAAGAGTAGAGAATCCAAATCTTTGTGGACGTAGCCCAGGAGGGGGTAAACCATGGTATATCATGTGTTATTTGATTGAATATTGTTTACTTCCTTTACTGTCAATGATTATATGTTATACAAATGCATGAATGACTTAGTTAGATCTATTATTTTACATGCATGAATAAGAATGACAGAATATTCAATATAAGTTGAATGATAGAGTAAACAAATGAAGATCACATAGTGTAATCCGAGATCCCCATTCATTCCAAGGCTGCAAGCACCTGAGCGTTGCAGCCACCCATAAGAACTATCTCGGGTAAGACTACACAATGCATTTTGTGCGTTGTGTTTCCTTCTGGTTTACCAGGAGGGCTAATAGTTTTAGGGGGTTTTGTTGGAAACCATAGTAGATACGAATCTGGGTTAGCCCAAAAATGGTAGTTAGAGGAAATAAACAACCAACAGCAGGGAACATTCAACTAGAATCATATCCCTTTTCTCACCCCCTAAGATATATGTATCAAGCTTTGGCACTGATCTATTTATATATTTAAATTCCTTTATTCCTTTATGTTTGATGAAAACCCCACACTCTTTGAAATTTCAGAATCATTGTTATAACCTCCTCTAATAGCACCATTTTCCAAATGATTGGTCTCCAACAATGATATGAAAGGGTTCTAATAAGATTTAATGTCCCCTTCATATGAATAGGCACCTCCTTCAATACCCATGACATTTCTATTACTTCGAAGTATTTCAACCACATGTTGTGTTGCCCATTGAAAGACCCCATTAACTAACCCAACACCCAGTGACATCAGCCTCGAACCTTCTCCCCCATTTCCTAGTACCTCCAATACCTTAATATTGGAATGTGTAAAAGAAGTGGCCCCTTTTGCACCTTGTTTACCACTTACTAGGGAAACTCTCCCATCTAAAGGATGAATTATTTTCCCCTCCGAAATTTCCTTCAGATAATCCAACCACAGTACTATGCCCCCCATCCAAGAGAACCAGCTACATTATTTTTTTCATTCTACCCTTGTAGTTGTGGCCACAACAATCAAAACCATAATTTTTTTTATACAGGTTACACAGTACTTATGTACCGAAACCACAAACACAACAACCACACAAAAGGAAAAGTAGAGAAACATGATTGTAGTTAGGTAACAGATTATGGGTTGTGCACTTAAAAAAGGATATGAGGTAGAGCATTGAACAATGGCTTGCTTTGGAGATGCTTTGCAAGTGCACTGGTGGAATTTGAGAACCAACCAACAATATATCTTTAGTATAGGAACCTTGGTTGATAGGTTTTTTAAATCCTAGTTCTAATATCAAGATGACTAAATTTTAGTCGGGGGTAGGCCAAATATAAGGAGAAAATGATACAAGATTTATTAGGGCACAAACAAAGTAGTTTTGGACACAATGAAGTGTGATTTTGTTGGAGAAAACACATCACCATTAGCTTTAGTGTTATGTTATCAATATAAGCATTTTGTTCCATTTTTCTTATAGACTATGGTATTTTTTCCTTAGTCAAATTTTTTTTTTAGCACTTCTTGTGAAAAATTTGTTTAGCATTTATGCTTATGTGCTTCACTATATGTTGTTACATTTTGAAATCAACCCATTTCAACTAAATATTGGACAATATCTTCCATTTATTTTTCTATTTTTTTCTTGCAAATGATTTTTCACTATAATAATGAATGTTATGGGCTACAAGCTAAGTAAAGCATCTTGATAATTTGTATATCTACAAACTAGTTGTAAGATAAAATGCATGTACCATCTTTGTTTTATGTTGTCCAAGTTATTTACAATACCGATAAAGTTCAGACATATTAAACTCAAGATGATTGATTTTTTTTTAAAAGTAGCATAGATTCATCTTAATATTAGATTTATCAAGTGCTTAGTAGAAATATAGAGTTATGGATTTGATGAAAAATATATATACATTAATTTATTTATTAAACAATATTTTTAAAATTAATCAAAAATAAAGAATTCTGGATTTGATGAAAAATATATACACATTAATCTATCAAAACTTTTGAAAAAAAAAAAATAACATATTAATTCAGAAGATAACATAAGATATGACAGCTTCAAAGGAGCTTGTAATTATCATAGTTTTGAAATAGAGGAAAAAACCTAAAGAGGAGACGAAACCTAAAGTTTGCAACACATTGAATTGTGACAATTGTTAGGTGACAAGTAGTAGTCCTTCGTATCACAGTATTGACAGCTTATAATGATTCAATAGATCAGGTTGAGGGGAGGACGGCCCTCCTGATTCACGGAAGAAGTCGTCTCTGTGATTCCATGAATTGTACAAATAAGAAAACATAATTTATTAATAATTTTCATAAAATTTAAAAAAAACAAAAAAAAAAACAAGAGAAATCAAGCATGAATAGAGAAATGAATTAGGTAAACTAATCAATCCATATTATTACCAGTAATATTAGTTGTGCCATTGGTGACATTATATTCCATTGCAATATTGGTGATTAACAACAACATGACAACGACCATAATCAAATGCTTGAGCTTTTGGATTTCCGCCATTCTTTTTTCAACTGTTTCATTTCCAATCTCAAAATTAATGATGTAAAGAATATAATGTGGACACTTTGTACTTAGAGGAGACCCCAGAGAATACAAAATGGAAATATTTCCTTTCTTTTCTCAGTTAGACCAATTGAATCATCTACTTGTTCATTATTGCAGAGGATAAAGATGAAAATTACCGAACAGTAATTGCAAATTTTTTAGAATAGTAATACAAAATTTAGTAATTGCATATTTATGAGAATAGTAATATAGAATTTAGTAATTGAATATTTCTAAGAATAGGAAAATACATATGTCCAATTCATCTTTAGAATATTTTAGCCCATGTTAATTTTAAATGTTAGGAAACATTGGGTTGCATTGTTTATATTCCATTTCCGAGAAGTCAATGTCATATTAATTAGATATGTTAGATTCATGTTCGGAATATTTTAGCTCTTGCCATAATTGTGCTAGAAGAAAATGAGCATATTTGTCTTCCATATTATTCATTCCATGAACTATCTGTTTATCTTTTATCTAATATAATAGATTTTAATAAGACTTAGAAATTCAATTTGTTTGAATTTCCTTACAACGATAGGATCAATGTACCAAATATTTTGTTGAAAATTTGCATCCGTAAGATCAAAATCATTAATTATTATGCAATTTAATATGTTCTTTAATAAGGCGACGCAATTTAAGATGTCAATTGTTGTTGTTGTTTTTTTTTCCGTCCATGTCTATGACTGAATCTGGCCCCCTTGTTTTGTATTTCATGAGTCGATTTGTTGTGTTAATTTATAATATTTCAAACTAACATTCGATGGCATCGAGTACAAGTAACCCATGAGTCATTATATGCCAATCGTTTTGTTGGGATTTTGAGCCGTTACATTCACAACAAACTGGAAATTTGTGATCCAGACGAAGTGGACAAAGTATTCAGGGATGTGAACTGGAAATTTGTGCTAAGGTCGGCATTGAAGATGAGCTAGTTTCCTTTATAATTTCATAAAAAATGGTGTTGCAAATATCTCTAATATCTCCTAGTATTTTTAGAGTTTACCCAGTTACAAATATCTTTGGTTTTTCTTGACTTTTTAGGTTTAATGATTGTTTGAATGACACAACATTGGTAAAATGCTTATGTGCTTCAATGAAATAATTTTTTCTAAATCAATTTAGGTTAAGCCTTTAAATCAAATTTCATTTGGAGTAACAATGTCATTGCAAAAAATGTACATCATCATATAAAATAACTCATGATTCTCCTCACCATTTTCTATGTAGGTTAATTTTTTACATTCTTGTTGTGAATGTATGGATTCCTCCCATGCCCCTTCCCAATCCACATGGTATTGTACTCAATGTATGTAATAATTTGATGTGTCAAATATTATATGTTCATATTATGCTTGGGATAGCACACTATATTTCACAGAGTGTAGATTTTCCAAGTTGGAAGAAAATTATGATAAAACACGAGCCTACAAATCACTTTTATGTAAATTAGAAAACCATTGAAGTGAACTATCAAAACGAGGCCACCCAAATAATTGTTGCATTCTTGAGACTTTCAAAATATTAAAAAACAAAAATAACTACTATAATAATGGGAGATAAACTACATAATATTTAATCCTTCCTGGCCCTTGACCAGGTTTTATGGAAAAACTCATCATGTTTGACCAATTTTGGGACTTCGACAGGCTTATCGAAGACGGAGCGCTAGGTGAAGTGGAGATCATGGGATCTCACACCCCTTTGGTGCATTTTTTTGGTTTTGAGTTTATGTAACTGGTATGGGATGTCAGCCCATGGGTTTACCCATGCTTAGAACCCTTTTGTAATGTATAAATAGAAATATAGGTGATGTAAGTAGGAGAGTGTGGTGCTAAGTGCTATATTGTGCTGAGTGCAAGTGATGTAAGAAGTTGGATCTATGTGATTGAGTTAGCTTTGTCCATACTGTGTGTTGAGAACTTGTAAAGCTAAGTGCAAGTGAATGTAAAGAGGCTTTTTTCTGTGACCTCACTCAGGGAAGAAGAATGTAGTGAGGTGCACATAGATCTCATGTCTTATGCGAAGTGGGTTTTGATGCTCTGTGAATGTAAGGAGATTGACAAAAGATAATAAAGAAGGCAAATAGTTGGTGGACGTAGCCCCACGTTGAGGGTGAACCATGTATATCATGTGTTATGGTTTCTTTGTGCATTATGGTTGTTATTTGAGTTATGCTTAGTATAGAAATATATGTTAGATGCATCTGATATAGTATCTTAGTGTTTAGTAATGTGAATGAATACTAGATCAGATCTATTTCTATATGCTAAGTGCTTGGATGTGTTAGATCTTATTGAATATTGCGTTGTTCTGTACTTAGGGTTTTCTTATGCGAAGTGGATAAGGGATAAATAACAATGAATGTT
>ML800956.1:319539-331499 GCA_009831015.1 Picea engelmannii | reverse complement strand
TCAATTCAAAACCATTTTAACGAGTGTGACAAGGACAAGATCACTCGGCTATTTTTTCAATTTTAAGGAGTCTGAAAAAAAATTAACTATGGACTCCGTCAGGAATATTCTTCTGGACCATTTTAACGAGTGTGAAAGAATAAGGTCACTCGACAATCTTTTCAATTTTAGGGAGTCTGAACAGAGATTAACTATGGACTCTGGGGGGGTTTCTTTTTCATAAATTTAGTCCCTCAAGCCCGAAAAAGGAATAAAATTATACCTGAGGATACTCTTCTAAAGAATTTGGAATTCGATAGAGTATTCCTTTGTTCGTACAGTTGACCATCCAGACCGAAAAAGGGGTAAACTACCGTCGGACAGATGTGACTTCAAATTTCAGTTTAACGAGCGTGAAAGGTCACAAGATCGCTCGGAAAAGGGTCTGGAGGGTAAGACAAAGAGTGAAAAAGACCCATGCAAATGAGGCTCGAACTCATATTCAGGAAAGACTATACGGACTCCTGAGCCTACTATGTAGTTAGAAATGACATGGACACCATAATGCAACCAGGAACTACCTAGGGCATCCATGTTTTGGTAAGCTCTACCACCAAGTTGCGACACTTCTAGAGAAGATATGACGATTCCATGTCACAATCGGATGGTATCGATCCTATGTCGTAAGAATAAAAAGGGAAAAGAGATGCAACAGTGGGGATAAAATCCTACCCTATATGCTCAGGTTGATTTTTGAATTTTTTTTTATGGACCGTCCATATGTATTTTTTATTTTTATTTTCTGAAACTCAATGACAAATGTACCAATACCTGATCAAATCCCTACCATATAACTTCAGAACCACTCAAAATGGTTTTTGGTATAAAGAAACTGATAAAAGGGGCCAAAAGGGTGACAAAAAGAGGCCAAAAAGTCTATAAATAGAAGTTGGCAACTCATTATCACCATTGCTGATTTGGAAATTGACTCTGGAGACAAAAGACCCCCTTTGCCAGAGATCGTGATTCCGGGAGCTACAGTGGACCAAATAGACTTCTGCTTGGACCAAGTAAGTACAAACTCCCTCATCTTGCATTTCAATACTTTATTTATTGTTTTTGGGCACGTTTTGGGGGTGGCCGTCAACCTCCAAGTGGTCGGCCCTAGTAAAACGCGGGCTGTCCAGGGACAACCCGCGAGTACCTGCACGTAGAGTCAAAACTGCACACGGATACCCGCGACTGTCGCCTCGATAGCTCGCGGGTTGCCCCCGCACACTAGAAAATGTGGTTGTTATGAAGATTTAACTCCCCCTCTACCTTGTGTGTTTTGTAGGATGTATTTTCAGTGGAGAGAGAGGGAGCGTGAGGCTGCCAATGAGGCAGTGGCCGCAGATCTGAATGTTATGGCCATGCTGGCACAGTGTGGTTTGGTGAAGTTTTTCTTGTGTCCATTCATGTGCGCTCAACCCAGGCTACTGAATGCCTTGGTTGACTATTGGCACCCAGATGCAGAGACATTTATGATAGAGGGGCAATCCTTGGTGCCCACCACCAAGGATATCTATTTTTTGATGGGCCTCTCGAGGAGAGGGGAACCCGTTAACTTTCAGACCTTTCCTGTGGGGCCAAGCAAAGTCTCAGAGTTGATAGAGGAATACTATGTGGCTAGGACCAATCAGAGGACTTCCTCGATACCTATTGGCAGTATCACCAGCCTTACTCTTCAGACTATCTTATCACTCATTGGGTGAATTACCGGCTCTGCAGCCGTGCATCAGGCGTTGCATGCACAGATGAACTGTGCAATTCAGTGCATGAATGCACAAATTGTTTACTGGAGTACCACATTGTTAGAGAGCATGAAGAGGAAATTGACACATTACCAACAGTGGACACAAAGGAACTTCGGGTTTGGGACCATCCTGTGTTCATTTTTCTTTGAGAGAGTTCCATGTTTTAGTCCTCGGTTGACAATTTGAGGATATCTGGATACTTTCCCCACAGTGTATAGATGGGTAGCATTGCTACCGCGACAGGGTGGTGGGAGGACCACAGAGGCCTTCAATGATGACTTTTTTTCCTGGCTATCATGACAGATCCCTGCGATTGAGGATTACCCATACGCGGGGATCGAATTTTCCAGAGATCCAGTGATACTAGTGCCTCCTGGTGAGGAGCGAGGGCACATGGGTAAGTTTCCACCTGTATAGTTTTTTTTTTGTTTGCATATGTAATTTTTATGTCTTTTTTAATATATATATCATGTTTTTGGATAACAGAGTTTTTGATGGGTGAACATTGTGTTGTGCAGATGTAGGACCCATGTGACTTGTCGATTTTGCACAGAACAGGCGCCGCCCACGGCTAGAGGCCGCAGCCACTGCCGTCGGGGGAGCAGTAGTAGCAGGGAACCTCCCAGCAGGGGAGGCTGAGAGGGTTCTTAGGCAGATTGAGCAGAACTTCACTACGCTCACTCGCATAGTTCCCATGGCAGAGATAGAGGACTTGCCGCCCTCTATGCAGACTCACGTTGTGGGGGAACCTCAGACATGGGTCCGATTGTTTAGGTGTTTATCCCAGGCTGTACATGATTATAAAAGGGCCCACAGGCCCTGAGTAGACTTGTAAACTTTTTATGTGCCATGAGCACCTTATTGTATATATTTTTTGAGGGCATAAGCCCTGGTGACTCATTATGATTCCCACTTTTTGAGGCACTTGCGCCCATCTATGTACTCTGAGAATTTTATGATGTTTATATATGGTTTTTATTTCTTTTCTGTGTCTTTATGGATTATGTGTGCAAAAATGTACTTACATGTGTATGATCATGATCTTTTTTATGTGTGAGCAAGATGCCAATCTAAAATGTGATTAGCTAGAGTATCTATGATTTGATTTAGACTACTAGGAACATGAAAATATGTGATATAATCAAAGTTGTGTTCCAAGAGACGTACCCTAAGGAATCGTCAATGTAAAGTTGGGTCGTGCACATGGTATATTCTGTTTAGCTGCGACACAACCAGTTGAGTGTCTAGATAGACCCGAAGATGAGAGATACCCAATGACAAAGCATCACGAAGCAACTCAATAACTACGCTATACTCAACAACATTGTTTGTGGTGTCGCCTAAGCATATCCCTCCGAAAGATAACAACTGACCCTGTGGTGTAAAGATTACCCAAGCTGCGGAGGCAAGCCTCCGCATGTGTCGACTAGCATCGTCCACATACCCAATGAACACCTCAGACTCACTTGACATCTGCCATAGTGACGAAAGATAACATTAATGACATGTCCAAGACACGTTTTTCAAAAGAAATGAAAGAAAGTAATAGCACAAAGACTATACATATGTTACAAAAAGTTACCCACAGTAACGATGCTATGAGTAATACTTCTTGAGGTAGAGCCCATTTCTAGGCTCCGCCAAAGCATTCCCTTCAAAATCGACCAGACGGTAAGTGCCCTTCTTTAAAACCTCTTTAACAATGAAGGGTCTGAAACACATGGGTTTAAACTTTCCTGCCCCTAGGGGGTCCTTATCTTGGTCATAAACTAGGACAAGGTCACCCTCAGAGAAAACCCGAGGATGAATGGACCTATCATATTGACACTTAACCTTATGTTTATGAGCCTCGTTGGCCAGAGCCACATCGCGACGCTGTTCATCAAGCTGCTCAAGGTGTACTAACCATTCTTCAAGTGGAGAAGTGTCTGGCAATAATTGTACTGCCAATTTCAGAGATGGAATTTGACATTCGATCGGCAAGACTGCCTACAGCCTGTAAATGAGTTGGAAAGGTGAGAAACCGGTTGCAATCTTAACGGATGTTTGGTAAGCCCATAATGACGAGTATAACATCAAATTCCAGTTGGATTTGGCTGAGTTGATGGTTCGTTGTAGCATTGTCTTAAGAGTTTTATTAACAGCTTCCACCTGCCTATTGGCTTGGGGATAGTAAGGTGAGGAATGTTCTTGCCCTAACCCAATATTTGACATTAACTCGGTCATCATTTGATTCTGAAAGTTACTGCCATGGTCAGTGACAATCTCTCTTGGGACTCCAAATCGTGCTATAATCTGGTTAAATAAGAAGAGAGTTGCAGTCTCTCCATCATCTTTGAACGTTGGCATAGCTTCGACCCACTTTGTGAAGTAGTCGACAGCTACAATGATATAGCGGTGCCCCCTTGCTGATTGGGGGTTGCATGTAGTGTAATCAATCCCCCACTTGGTGAAGGGACCGACAGTGATAACATGAAACATGGGAGCTGGATGTGCCCTCATCTTCCGTGAGAAGATTTGGCACGGATGGCACTTCTTGACCGACTCAATACAATATTTGATAAGTGTGGGCCAAAAGTAACCTGCTCGTAAAATCTTTTGAGCTGTTTCCAACCCTGTTAAGTGACCGCCACAAGCTCCTGTATGACAATCATTGAGCACTATGACGACCTCCTCATGAGTGAGACATCGATGCAAGATGCAGTCTACACCTCTCCGATACAACATATCATTGAGTATAAGATAGTTCTTGGCCCGATGGCGTATCTGTCGACGCTCATCACGAGAAGCAGAGGTGGGGCACTTCAAAGTCTGGAGATAGATCAGTATATCTCCGTACTAGGGGTCAGATGATTCAATCAAAAACATATCACCCCGGATAGGTGATTCCTCAGGCACAACGTCACCTGACTCAACCGGAAGTTCCGAAATAAGCTCTGCGAAGACCAGTGACTTCTTGGACTTCACTGAAATGAAGTCTAAGTCAAATTATTGGAGGATGACCATCCATCTACTGATTTTTCCGCCGATAACTCATCGTGTCAACATGTACTTAAATGGATTCACGACGGCAATGACAGTGGTCTTTTGAAACAAAACATAGTGACGGAACCGTTGAACAGTATGGACTGCTGCCAATGCAAGTTTTTCGAGATGGGTATAATTAAGTTCCGGTCCTACGAGGCCTCAGCTCAGGTAATAGATCACGTATTCAGAAAATGAATCATCTTCCTGAACTAAAACCATGCCTATGGTTGACTCTGCGGCAGCCAACTATAATAGGAAATCCTTGTTATAATTTGGTGGTCGTAGTAGAGGTGCGGTTGTAAGGGCATGTTTTAATGCATCGAAAGAGCACTGCACTACATCATCCTAGAGAAAAGGAACGTCTTTCTTCAGTAAACGCATGAAGCCCTTGGTGATTTTGGCATAGTTGGCGATGAAGCGTCGTAAGAAGTTCGCCTTGCCTTGAAGACTCTGAAGTTGTAAAATTGTGCATGGGGGGGGCAACTGGACTATTGCCTCCACCTTAAGAGGATCGACCATGATCCCCGTTGTTGACACGATGAAACCTAACAAACATCCTGACATGATGCAAAAGATGCACTTGTTGGGATTTAAGCGAATCCGGAAGTAGCGACAACATTCAAAGATTAGTCGGAGGTGCATAGGATGATCCTTTCGCTTGCGAGAGCGTGATGCTAAATCATCTAGATAGGCCTCAACTATATGCTTGAGGTCATGAAACGTAAAAGACATGGCCCGCTGGAAAGTGGCTCCAGTGTTCTTGAGACCAAAAGGCATTTTCGATAGGCGAATGTACCCCACAGAAAAATGAATGTCATTTTGTGTTGGTCCTCAGGTTTGATTTGGATTTGGTTATAGCCCGAGAAACCATCCATGAATGAAAAGGCTTCACAATCGGTACACTCATCAATGATCTGGTCGATGAATGGGGTTGGATAATTATCTTTTGGACATGCCTTGTTCAAGTCACAGAAATTGGTACAGACACGAATCGTGCCTTGTTTTTTATCAACTGGCACGGGATTTGACACCCATTGTGTCAAGTGAATAGGGTATATGAACCCTGCCTTAAGCAATTTCTCAACCTCAGCCTTGATGGCTGTTGCTTTCCTAGGATTAACTGGATGAAGTTTTTTCCGAACATGCTTAGCGTCAGGATACGTTGTGATTTTGTGTTCAACTATCTTCGGATGGATGCCTGGCATTTCCTCATAAGACTAGGCAAAAATGTTGCGGAACTCTTTGAAAAGATCCATGTAAATCTGAATCTCTTTGGGGGAGCAATCCACTCCAACAAATACATTCTCCACGATGCCAGGGGTTCAGGAGATGTTCATAGGTATCATGACAGCGATAGTCACCATATTTCCCTTAGCATAAATATCCTGTGTAGCTAAGAGGTTAATGGGACAAGGATGATCTCCCGTCATGGTGATAGTGAATTCTCCTGCCTTGATTCGGTGTAACTCTGGGAGGAAATATGATCGGTGATGAAGATATTCCTAGGGTTTGTCCGGACCAGTCATTGCTTCAATTATTGCTTCGTCAGAAGGAAAGACTAAATCTAATGAATCGGTGTTGACAAAAGAATCCTGAGCCCAGATAGGCTCAAGGAGTGGATCCAACTCTTGTGCGGGAATCAGATCAGGAGTAGCTGAAGTTTGCTGGACCAAGGAGTACGCTACTTCAGTGGACGACAGGGGTGTAGACATTCCTGCATGCCCTGTTGCATCCATTGTGTCTGATGGGGAAGGAAGAATCCACGGATCCTGAAAGTAAGTCGTGCAGAACGATGAAACGTGAAAAATCTCAGCCTTGTGGTGAGTCGATATAAACATGACATCGCTATGAGGAGGTGGGTAATCGAAAGTACCCATCAAATATGGGCACAAGCCAACTCCTATGTTAACGACACCGACTTGAGGATTATCAACCATGGGAGCCGTGGATGCCCCCAAAGTTGGGTCAGGTCGAGAGAAGGATAACTGATCAATGGTCACTATCCGGCCTTCATGTGGAAACAATAGGACTCGGAAAACTGTAGCGACCACCGCTTGCATTGCATAAGTCCAACTATGACCTAACAATAGATTGTAGTCAATGGGGGCATCAACTACCTCTACTTCGACGCACACGGTCTTCCCCCCTAACTGCACAGGGAAAGAAGGAATGATGCCATGCGGTCAGAAAGAACGACCATCGAACGCAGTGAGGAGAGTAGGTGACGGAGAAAACTTGGGTTGACCAATGGATTTCCAGCATGCTAATGACATAATGCAAGTCAAAGCGCCCTCGTCTACCACTGTGCGAAAGATATTCCGTGTAAAAGTTTTCATGGGATGAGCCACTACTATCTGAAAAGCGACGTGGTAAGGCAAATGAGGTTTCAAGTCAGTCGTATCTAACATGATAGTTCCCGGGTTACAAGTCTCAGTAGAGACTAAAGCAGTCAAGAAGGCTTTCCTCTGAGTAGGGCAACTTTGGAGGACTTCCAAAGCGGACATAGCACAAGGGGTTTGTGATAAATCTTCCACCACAGAGTAGTTCTGGGAGGCCCTTGCATTTGGATTGTGAGAAGCTCGTTTAAACGCACCTTTTAGGATGTGTGTCATTGTCTCACCCAACGTCTTCTTGATCTGTAGAGGAAGAGATGGGATCTCGGCTTCTTTTCCCTTCTTAGAGGCGCTTGGTTTACTATATTCGTGCGCTCTAGTCATAATTAAAGTGTCACTTTTCACCATATATACGTTCGCGGAAGATGGATTGTTTGGGGGAGGGCAGTTTTCTTGGCTGCCCCCCTCGGTACTTGCCGAGGCTTGAGTTAGATTTTGCCCATGCTGAAAGGGGTTAGTCAACACAACTTGTTGTTGCTGAGTGACAAACTTCTGGGCCTCCATAAGTCGAGGACAGAGATGGGTTGGGTGGTCTTCCGCACATAAGTTGCATGGATACTTTGCCTTCCATTTTTTTGTGTTTCCCTCGCCAATATTATCAGTTGGTTTCTTATCCCCCTTACCCTTCTTGTGTTGTTTTTTCTTCCCTTTAGGTTTCTGGTTGGCCTTAGGGTTAGTTGTCTATATGGAGTGTACTTTTGATGTTTTGGTAGGAGGAGCAGCCACAACAGTATTCTGGCTAGCCGCTGAGTGTTGTATAGATAACTGTTGCAATTGTTTTGTCAATTGCTCAGCGGGCTTGGTTTGTGTTGAACCAACTATACCATCGGCATGTGGTCCAACTCTCTATCTAGTCTTATCCAGAATTGATCATGGTGCAACCGGCAGGATGGTATATAATAAACCAGACTGAGAGTAGATAAGCTCAAACTGTTGAGCCCTCATGATGGCCTCTTCCTCAGAGAAAACCCCAGAAGTTGCGACGTCTTTGGACAATTGGGGGACCAAAGACTTAAGAAACCACTCCAGCAGGAATGCTGGTGGAACTGGTACTTTGATTAGACTCTTTCGACGTCTCCACTCTCGGATATGATCCAAGATATGATTAGTTGTCGTCTTTTCGAAATTGGCTAGCAACTCTGTGTCGACGTCATATCTCACAGGTAACTGGAAATGGTTAAGGAAAGCCATAGCCAGTTCTCCGAAAAAAGAATATCGTGAACGATCAAGCTCTATGTACCATTTTGTGGCACTCCCAATAAGAGTGCGTTGAAACAATCGCAACTGGACAGAGTCATCTTTCAGTGAGTTAGATGAACACCATAAGTGGAAAGTAGTCACGTGATCACCTGGATCTTCATTATGCTTGACCTTGAACTTTGGGATGTCCGAAGGCAACTTCATTGGCATAGGAGGCCAACGCAGATCATGACAGATAGGATCATTCAACAACTGTGTTAAATCTGGCAAGTGTAACATCGCCAAGAAAGGTAGTTTAGGTTGCTGCTGATAGCTAGGATAAAAGGGTCCTGGAGTTTGACTGGCACCAGGTTGCCAGGAAAAGTTTTGTTGCTGGCTCGGGTTTTGGTAGAAACCGTGGCCCTGACCAGCGTAAGGGTTTTTCATTTGAGGATACATCATTTGCTGATTCCCCATGAAGGACATAGGATGTTGGGCATTCATCGTGTTTGACGGACTTTGGGAAGGATTACCACATGCCGGTCCCGAGGGGAGAGGCATGGAAGTCTGTCCGGGGTTCCATTGACTGTGGAAAGAATTACCCCAGAACGAAATTCCAGAGGAAGGAATGGATCCTTGTCCTGAATTCCAAGGTCCTGGTATATGTGACCTCGACGCAGGAATAGGACCCTGGGCCGATGTAGATTGTCCAAAAATTGGTGTGCCCCCCGATGGGAAAGTAGTGGATGCGAAAGTGTTATTACCAGACGTCTCTTTCCAAACAAACGGTGACAAACCTACTGGTAGAGTTTGCACAGATGTTCCTTGACTCCTGGCTCCAAATGGACTCGTGTGTGCAGGCTGTCTGGCGGATTACTGATGCAATCCACTAAGCGAAGGGGACGAAGGAGGGATATAACCCCCAGCATAAGGAAAAGCATTGAAAGGGATGGGAATGCCCCCAAGTTGACCTTGCAGAGGAGCGTTAGAGCTCCCTGCCCCCAGACCCAAAGTCTATAAAGTGGAAGAAGTGAGTGCAGGACTTGTACCTGAACTAGGCATACCATATGAAAATGGAGGGCCTGTTGCACTAGGTGTGTAAGGAGGTGTAGCCGCCACAATAAATGGAGTCGGTCCACTGTGCGGCGTAGTTGCGGCCGAGACCATGGTGGCCCAGACCGTCGACAAAGGCAAGTTAGGAGAAGCTTCTCCTGTGGTAGCAACAGTGATAGGAATGGAAGAATTCCCAGAGGAAGTAACAGAGTTTGGTTCCATAACTGGGTTAGGCACTAACAGGCTTTTGTAAAATTGAATTGGCACAATAATGTCTGGCCAAGTATCATTGTTTGAGGTTTCAACCGATCCAAGATTGGTGGCTGATTCCTCTAGGAGTTGTTCAGGCTCAATGGTTTGAAACCTGGTTGCTTCGAAAGACTCTCGTTGGTCTAACTTCCACCTCAAAGGTGGCGGGGGTGGCTCCAGTATAACCGGCGGCAGGCCCAGAAGCCTTCGTGACCGGCAGAGTTCTGAATCCTCCACTGTGTGAGAAGATTCACGACACGCTAAGGTATTCTACATGAACAAACAGTAACACTCACTAAAAGAAATCCCCTAGAAGATAAATCAAGCAAGCACTAAACTAGTTGGAAGAACAGTTACAACAACCAACACTAGAGCAACTTACCGGTGCAAGTGCAACTCGAATACGGAAGCACCCTCCAGGTATACTTTGCAAAGTGTGGCCCGATGTCTATCCTAGGTACCACGCTATACCCTCGCATTCACCTGTGTATGTCCATAGAAAAGATTGGCAACTAGTTTGCCAGCATGTGAACAGTCATCAGGCGGGTATAGTCGATAGTCAGGTAGACCACAATGAGCAGGGTATCAAGCCCGAAACCTATCAAGGGTATCGAGAGCAAATGGTCTTGAAGACAACTGAGGAACTCGAACAGATTCGAGACCCACGAAGCTCTGTGGCAAATGAAAACGACGAAATCCCTTAACAAATCCTCGATATGTGTTCTCCACAACGCTCGGTCCAGCTTTGGAGGGGTTATCTCCACTACCTTTCCTTACGCAACCTCGTGTTTAGCCCCTGTGTTAGAGGGGGGTCCTGAATAACTTTTCATAACTGGACTTCTACACTCCCTATTGATAGACTCCAATGTTTAGTTTGGGTGGCCTTGGAGAATTTACTCTCCAACCTATTCCAAGGCCCTAGTCCTGAGCTAGTGTATGCACCCTATAAACAAAAATTCTACTTGATTTTAATTAGCATTGCTTTTAATGGGATTTTTATGTCACAAGGCACGAAAGTGAAACTGATGGTGTCTAAAAGACTCAAAGCAAAATGAACAAGAAATGTTTGGAAACAAAAACTTTTACTAAAATGCAAAACCAACAACTTTTCAACAAGAAAGACTTCTTTTCTTTTTAAATTTACTAAGATTTCATGCAGTAAATATGAAGGAATTTCGCTCAAATCTGCGAGCTACTTACACTCTAAATGCACTGCAAAAACTTATGCAAAAAGACTTCTTTCCTAGCTACTGATGCAACAACAAAATCTTCAAACCAAGAAGAAAATGAAACAATAAATTTTTTTATTTTATTTTATTGCAAAATAATGCAACAAGGAAAAGTGTTGACAAGAACAAAACCAAGAGAATGAAAAGAAAACTCTGGCTTAAAGCAAAGATCGCAAATAGAATCAGAGCACAAAATGCGAAAAATCAATCAAGACATCACCAATTCTAACACTTGCCTAAAAACCATAAAAATATTTTTTCTCTTTTGTCTTTTCTATCAAAACATCAACTAACAAATATAGGCTAAGGATAAGATGCCCTAGCCTGCTGACTGTGCAGCTCTAGACTCTATACTCCTGAGAGGAGCTCTTCTCACCACAGGAGGGGATGACTGCCCCACCCAAGCTGAAAAGATACCAACCAAGCCCGCGACTGTCACCAATACAGCATGCGTGCAAACGCGTGTTGAGCTACAGCAGAGTGTGGGTACCCGCGGGCTAGACTTAAATAGGCCACGGGTCTATATAAAAGACAAGATAAAATAACACACAGGCAGTCCAGACCTGAAAAAGGCCTCTGGTATTGACAACCAGGGTCTCTCAAAGGCTTGGATGCTATTACTTCAACAGAAAAGGAAAATTCGCAAAAAAGAAAACAAATGCAAAGAATAACCAACACAATAAGGCAGACTGAAAAACAAGACAATAAACCAACAAGACCCAGACAGGATCCAGAAAGCCCCCTGAGAAGGTAAACTTCTGACAGGGAAGAGGAGACTGCCTCTCAAGCCTTCTGAATGCTACACGCTACTGAAACCTTTGCAACAAGCGTTCAAACGTAGGCTACAGGAGGTTAGGGCGTGGGTTACACGCGTGCAGGCCTTTTGCAGGCCGCGTGTACCTCTGTGTGTCTTGAGAATAAATGTCAAGCAACAGTCAAGGAAAAACTGGTATTGATAACCAGGTTCCCTACTAGCTTTGACCTAACAGACAACAAATAAACAAAGAAACTGAAACTCTACTTCTTTGAACTACCCAAAAACCTTTAACCAAATC
>ML800956.1:286389-311368 GCA_009831015.1 Picea engelmannii | reverse complement strand
TAATCTCTCTTTCACATTTAATATGATACAGTAATATGATTCTTTCCTATAAAGCTTGTTGTGTTTTATTGTATGATTCCTTGATCACATACATAGGTTTATATTGAGTTTATTCTATTACTATCACTTTGGTTGGTTGCATTATTTTGCAGGCTCATCATTCTATGATCATTGGAACGGAGCTAGTATGGTGATGGCGAGAGGAAGTGACATTTAAATGGTATGTCACTCATCCCTCTTTAGTTAGTAAATTCAATATCTAAAACTTAAGGAAAACATCATGTTCTGTCTTGCTTTGTTCTAGATCCAGGTGGATCTAGGGAGATTGGTTAGTGTCTGCACCTACGGATTTATCCAATAAGAGGAGTAATAGCATATGTCAAGAAGACCTGCATCTCAACATTATGAAGAGGTTGAGGTGGCTTACTATTGGGGTTGGGCATTGGTTGTGTCATTAATAATGTCATTCTTGGAGAGCTTGCATTCTAATATCGTAGTAGTTGGTGTTGTGGAATACGAGGTAAAGGTGGTGGATAAAAACCTGGCAGAAGCTGCAGAGTGTTCAGTGGAAACTGAGGATATTGATGGTTAGACATGGGGATAGGTGGATCTTGAGGGTTTCCTTCATTATGCCCTCCTCTCCATCCTTGAAGCCAAGGATGTTGGTATTGTGTAGATCATTTTTTCCAACTTGGTGAGTTCCAATATTGTTGTTGTTGATAATAGGGTGGAACTTGATATTGTAGATCTAGGTATGTGGGCCGGTTCCTAGGATTCCATGGAATCCTAGGTGAATAAGAGGATTCCCCAGGATCCCCACTCCTATATATGGCTAAAAGACCGAGAAATGATGGAAATTTCTCAGTTGAATGGTCCTTCGTGTAGAATCCACAAACTGAAATGTTATCTAATGGGAATTCCCTTGAGGAATGCTTCCTCCTACATCTTGGGCAATACATTCTCATTGTTGCATTTTCCTCCTCCTATTTCTTTTTAATTTTGAGGGTGTCCAACTAGGAACCTATTGTGCTTAAGATATATGTCTTGAAGTTCTCTAAAAGTTTCTGTATCTCTACTCTCATGATACCACCTGAACTAATTGGTTTTAAGTTTCTATTATAAGGGTCTCAAACATTCTTTCCTATTTTAGCTCTACACCTTGAGTAATTCTTACACATTTCACATATTTCAGCGAATGGTTTATGAGAGATTTCACCTGATTCCATCAGGTTAAGCATCTCTAGGTATTATTCTGAAATTCCCTTAAGGAAAAGATCCCTAACTTCATCCTATGGGAGGTCATGGTATTTTGACTTCTGGGAGATGTATGCAAACAGTTCCATATAGTCCTCGAGATTCTTGTCTTATAATTGTTGGATTTTAGAAATATCGTTATGAGATTCTTTGGTCTTGCAATAGTATTTTTACTTTTTAAGAAATATTTCTTTCATGGCTTCCCAAGACCTAATACTAGATTCTCCCAATCCCATGAACCATCTTATTGTAGAGTCCTTGAGGGTGGTAGGAAAGATTTTTAGTTTCTGGGCATCTTGTAAGTAATTCTAGCTCCTACACAAGATGTCGAATTCAAATAGGAAGGTATCTAGATCTTCACTACTTTTACCATAGAAGGTGGGTAGTACTAAGAGGGGAATATTTTTCATATTGACATTTGGTGTGATGTCTAAAATTGGAAACCCGAAGGTAGTTTTGGTTTGGTTTCCATCTTCTTCTTCCTCCTCATGTCTTACATTGTTGTGATCCCCCTAATCATCCATACTAGTTTGGTTTCCAAACAGAGAGTACCTAGGTGGTTTTATATTTGAAGAAAAGAATATATCCCTTTGATGGGAAGGTCTTCCTATTGTTTGGGTGTCTAGGACTTTACTCGAGCTGGTTGATATTGGTGCCAAAGTTTCTATGTCAATTTGAGAGATAATTATGTTGGCTAAACTACCAAACAAAATATTCACCTGTTCAGGTTCTATGATGTCTTCAAAGTTAGGATCTTCTAGTGGTGGTGTAAAATCAAAGTTTGTATTGATTGTTTCTACAGAAGACTTGAGTGGTCTTGCCTCTTGTCCCACTATTACTGATGCCTCAATTTTATGTTCTATAGTGCTCCCTGTCTTAGTCTTTTCAGAGACTACTTTAGCTCTTTGGGTTGAGATAGCTCTTGTTTTTTGGTATCGGTCTACAGAATTTATGAGTGGAACATTCCTTCCCCCAAAAAGTTTGGAAGGAACCTTGGTTGAAAGATCTGTTTTAGATTTAATGTATGTACCTTTTGGGTCTCTAGGTCTGTTCATGAAATCAAACAAAAAGAAAAAGAAAAAATACCATTGGGTTTGGGGGAGCCTGCAATAGCAGGTGGGAAGGTTCTTACCTACCGTCTTAAATCCCCCCCCACCACCAATCTAATTCTAAGGTTTAGAAGGGATCTATTTCCTAACTATTTCCTACCTTGAGACAACTCCCCAAATACGGCATAAAAAATGATGGGTGTTCTATATGCACTAAAAACACACTAAAAACCATCAATTAAATTGTCAACCCGGGTAAGTAAACTTAGAGTTGTAGAAATATATATGCCAAGGTAGAAAGGCTGGTAGTATAGTCTAACTAAGGAAACAAGATACTGAAGGGATAATCTACTCAAGAAAAGACTACTAATGATCAAACCCTACTAAGAAACTTAAACTATGTAGCCTAAGTAACTTTTTAACAAAGGATCGATGAATAGTCCTAAGGAAGAAAATGAACACCCTACTTAAATAAAACTAACTTAATCATGACAATAAGAAAAAGCAAACTATCTACCTAATAAGAAATAACTACAACAAACTACTTTAATTAACCTACTCAAATTTAATAAAAAACTATCCTATAAAAGCAAGTAAATAAGCAAGGAACTACCCTATCAAAGCAAAAATAGACAAGCAATCAACTACCCTATTAAAGCAAGTAAACAAGCAAGTAAACAACTAACTAACCTATGATAACTTCTACAACAAGTAAACTAATTAAGATTACTCAATAAGCAACTAATCAAGCTAAGAAGTAAGTGAACTCTATTCTTAAATCAAACTTCACAACTACTTCTAATTTATGAAAGGAAATCTTAATCTACTAAATTGGAAGCATTATGACAATAAACATAATTAACAACTAATCTTTAATCTATGATAAGAAACTCTTATTTAACCTACCAAATCAAGAAGACTATTCTCTAATCTACAAAATAAAGGAAACTATCCTCTAATCTATGAAAGCAAGMAAACTCAAACATAGTGTTCATGGTTATGTCTCTGGTGTCATATAATATCACGATGGCACTTAACAATTAATGATAATTCAAGAGGGATAAACTTGATATTGACTTYGATAGAAAAGTGAAAAGTGTGAATTAGACAATCCAATGAGAACTTAGCCATAATAGAAGCAACATCAACTACCCTTCATATCCATGTGATTATTCAATCATGCATTAATCATCAACAGTCAAAAAACAYGATTCTAGTAAATTCAATTGCATTCTATACTAATTAAGCAAATTCATATTAAGATTTATAACTGAAAACTAAATTCAATAATCAACTTTGAATTGAAATTGCAACCCAAATCTAGAAAAGGAAATTGCATGAAAATAAACCRAACTAATTCTATTCTAACAATTCAAATTGCAAAAGAGRAAATACTCATAAAACAAAAATTAAATACTATTTCAGCATATGAAAATAAGTTAACWAACTAACAATTAAATGAGAAAAACAAAACAGAAATTAAATAAGAAAACTAACAACTATCCATCCACAAAAACTTGCCAAAGAAACCATGAACTAGAAACTTTGTTCTAACTCTGTTTTTAAACTGTGTTTTAAACTCTGTTTCAGCATAAATAAAATCTAATCTATCATCTAATTGCACAAAAGGTCAGTATCTAAGATTGCAAGATTATATCCTATCAACTAACACATCATTTCATATTAACAATAGCCTCCATAATAAACTACAAAACTAAACTAAAATAATTAAATTATAAATAACAAGTTATATAGTAAAGAAGCATAATGAAAAGCACATGTATAGGAAATGAATAAAATGACAACTACACTACTCAGTTCACAAGAAAACTAATTAGATATTCACCCAAACTACTAGTGCCCCCCCCCAACAAGTTGTGGCTACTCTTCAAAGGAGAACCATGAGCTCAACAACATGAATTCAACATTAAAATAGAAAACATAGTCTTTACATAGTTTTAGCAAAATGTATATGAAAATAGAAAAATAGAACTAAATTGTCCTTTTCTCTCTAACTCTATATGTTTGACCCCTAAGGTGGTATTTATAAGTTTACAAGCTAAGAGGTCGACCGCTAGAAGGGTCAACCTTTTCTAAAAACAACAAATCGCATTTAATATTCCCTAATTGTCAGTGGCTTCTAGAAAGAGGTGAGCCAATAATCGCACAACATAACAACCCAAATAGAGTTGTCAAAAGATCAGTAGCTGGAGGCCATGAGCACAAGAAAAACCCATGTCTCTGATTCGCCCATCGTTAGTCATCAATATGCTAACCTCCAAATCACCCATGGTTTTTGTGCAGGATGGAGTGTTGGATGGAGTATCGGACGGAGTGTCACATGCAAAAACAAGCTGCGATTTTTCCCTGTGACACACAAAACATGAATTAGTTTCCTGGAATCATAAAAACATGCTGAATTAGATTCAAAATCATCACAAAATGTGAATCATGCATACTTGGTATGAATCGTAGCGATTTGACACAAAAGCTCTTCAAAAAAGCTTCAAAATAGGAAAATACATATACATATTCAGCCAAAAAGGATCTAATTAACATCATTAAATAAATCATATCACAAGCCCAACAATCATATCAAAACCCTATTTAGAGATGGTTTGAGCAAGCTTGTGGGGACACATCTCAAAATGACATTGTTCCTCCTTCCCACCCTCATAAGTTTGATTTTATATTTGGTTATGTTGTAGTGATTATCATGGCTCATGATTATTTTTTGCTTCATGTATTTGAGATTTGGTTCATAACTAATCACAAAAGTAGATTTTTTTCCTTTAATTAAATTCTAGTATGGGTTCAATGGTTATATGATTATACCTAAATTTTCAGTTGTCATGTAGAATTAGAGTAGGATTAGTGTTAGTTCATGTGCATGTATCTTGATTGTATTTTTGTTTTTATGATGTTATTCATTGATTGACTCTATGCATCCATGTTAGATTAACATATAAATGTTATAAAAAATGACATATTGATGAAAATGAAAAGAATTATCTTAGTGTGACTTTTGTTTTTTTCACTTTCCATAAACTACGGTGGATAACATCCCCCTTCCCTATAGTACTAATGGTTTTTTGTTAGAATGTAGAAATATATTTTTTAGAGTGATGCAAGTTGTAGCACTTTCAGTACCTAATATGTTGAGGTTATCATGTGCTCCATGGTGAGCACATGATCTAGATACTATCTATCTCGATAGTTTTAGAGTGGAAAAATTTGAAGGAATCAACTTGTAGGGTTATTTTAATAATGGTTCCAAAATTTTGAAAATTAGGGTTTGAAACTTTTTGGATACATTTTGAGGAATCAAATGATTTTTTTTGGGTCAAAAATTTCTTAAATTTATCCTAGACCCCATGATTATAAACTTTTATACATTTCCAATGATGCATCAAATACCTCAATCAAATCTCATATGAAAAACATATGCCTCACACAAGTTGGCCTACTATGTTGACCACCATGATACAAGTGGATGCCAAATCAGCCCCCATTACCCATGCATATGGGGATAGCCACATATGGACTTTCAAGAATTTTATAAAAGGTCCAAATCCTTATCACAATTGAGGGTTGAGGAAGCTAGAACCATACCTGTTTATGGATATTTGGTGATGTTAAATATTGGGCTAGTAGGAGGAGAAGGGGTTCCATTATTTAGCATTATATTTGTTCCATAGCTGAGAATAACACCTAGGAGTGGTGTTTTCTAAATCATAACAAAGGATGATAAATTATGTAGTAGCCATGCATGCCATAGTGTCAAAGGAAACTCCACAAAGAGTGCCTCTTTCTTTTTACTTTCATTTGAAGAAAACAGAGTAGAGCGTCCTCACCTTCTTGCTAGGTTTTCTCCCATATTTAGATTCCTAGGTTATATCTTCTGTTTATTTTTGGATGGGGTGTGAGTATTTATTTATTTTCTCTATTTTTAGAATTTCATATATTTAATACATTTTAATAAGATAACCAACAATTAAAGAGTCTTAGATCTAAAGGAAATTAACCTTCACAATAAAGATTTTGCTAATTTATTAGATTTGTTGTGAAAAAAAGTCCAATGGAATATCCACGATAGTTTACAGATCATATTGGTATGAGAGATGTTTTCTTTTGGGTATTTATGGGAAGTTGCAGGGATCAAATAATTGGTTTAAGAAGAAATTTCTAGAACCCTATCCATGTCTAATGACTTTTTTCATAAGAACCCTCAAGATTGAGTAGAGGATAGATTTATGAGGAAGAAAGAGAAATTCCCTAACATATCTCACAATATGTCCCTCCTCATGACAAATCTACCAAGAAATATCAGACCCTTCAAAGATATTGGAGGCTCTAACTCTAATATTGAACTATAAGGGAAATCGAGAGATAATGAAGACCCACAAAATGCGTCGAGGAAAGAGACTGAGAAAGAGAATCCAAGATTGAGTGTTGTTAACCCTTGATAGTCCTTATTCAATATGGAAGCGAAAGTGAACATAAATGCATACCAAGGTGATATCAATGAATTAAAATTGAATCAATGGTTGAAACAACTAGAATTTTATTTCAACGTTCACCATATAGAGGAGGAGAAAAAGATATCATATCTCAAAATAAAGTTATAGGGGCATGATATAAACTGGTGGGAAAGTCACATGGAGAGAATTAGGCTAGAGGGTGAGCCACCAATAACTAAGTGGGAGGATTTCAAAACCCTCATTAAGTCCCAGTTCTATCCTATTGGGTATGTAGAGGATAAATGGATCCCTTGATATTACTTCAATCAAAGCCAGGGGTAGAGTCTACAAGAGTATGCCAATTTTCACATGAAACTCTATGTGACTAATTTCATATTTAAAAATTGCTTCATAGTGATCAAATAATAAAGCCTTGTCTCATATCACTGAAAACATTTACACTAAAGTTATTGAATAAAAACATATGTAGTCGAAACAACAATATTGGATATGAATCATCAACACACAAGAGGCAAAATAATTATGTTCTATAACTTTATCCAGTCATTCAAATATGAGGATAAAACTAGTCATCTCATTGTCACCAAAACTGAGGACAAAACCATTCCTCTTAGCCAATACAATGTCACCAAATATGAGGACAACATTCTCCTCCAATAACCATACAAATAAGAAAACCAAACCTAAAAAATATTATAGAAATATATTATTGGACACACTGACTTGTAACACCCCGGTTTCCCCCATCTTGTAATTACTCATTAATTATGGTTTACATGCTATGGCATGTGAACAATGTGAATGTATTATTATTTTGATTTCCAATAAATGACTGTGGGGGTGAATCCTTGAAGTACTAGCCATGATATCACTAGAGGAAAGTGTGAGGAATCTATTTAGAGGGTTCATTATGTAAAAAAAAACCAATTTCTCTTTTTTGAAATAATAAGTCTCATCTGGATCCCAAATAAAAACTAGTTAATGAAAGAAGGACTGGTGGTTGAAAAATAAACTACCCCCATGAATGGAGACATGGAGGATCTGGCTAAGGGGACAGAAAATTGTTAGCCCGAAGTACCACAGAGTGTAGTTTTCCTACAAGCTTAGACTGGCCCGAGTTTCTTCTGATAGAAGGAACATGCCAGGTCCAAAACCTTCCTAGGGAGGAAAAAGGCTTGCAAGAATACACAAAAAATATAGATAAGAAGGAGACACACTGGGGATGGAATGCGTGACTCATATATGTAGAGAGAAATATGAGAATTGCATGAGGCTCTCCAACTAAGAAGAATAATAGAAGGATTTAAGTCATTCTAGTTAAAAAGAAAAGAAAAAGAGAAAGGATCCCAAAGAATTTGTAGAAAATAAGACCTGAGCAGAAGGTTGTGAGCTTGATGTTGAGAGAACATCTCATAAACCTCAGAGATACTATGACAGAGGAAGAACCTCTGTGAAACTAAAAAGGTTCCCTAGTGATATCATGGCTTGGGATGGGGGTGGCCGGAGTGCTTATAATGAATGCCTATGAGCCTATGGTTGGGTGGAAAGGATCAAACCATAGTCATTTGGTCACTGATCATCTGTAATAGATAAGTATTTTGTTTACCCTGTGCACTTGGATTGAAATGCATGATTTGAATGTCTGTAATTGTGATTAATTATGCTTCGTGTGAAATTAATGTTTATAATTCTTAATTTTCTTATTTAAGCCATTTCATTTGAATGGGTGTAAGGTGACAAGTTTGGCCTCTGAGTTGGTTCAAAAATACCTCTCCTTGATTTAAAACTTAAGTTTTGTGAATTGGAGGGTTCTCCCTTCAAACCAATTGTCCAAAATACCATGGGATCATTCCCATGGCCTTAATCCAAATCTTTGATAAGACTTAAAGAGTGTAGCCTCTAGAGCTTGAAAAATTTCCATAGGACCAGGTCCATGGAACCCTTTGCTACACTAAAAAAGGAGCTAAGTTGTTCAAGAGATCAAAAATCTAGGGAGAATGAACACCATAATGTCCAAATGCATCTAATGTGACCTATCAGACTGATAACTTGATGGATGACCAGTGGATGGTGGTTAGTTACCCGTAAACATGGGATTTTTCCCTTTTCTAAATCCCAATCATATTCTTGGTTGCAAAGTAATGCAATACATATATCTAAGGGTATTCAGGATATCCACTGACAATTGGATCTATGTCATGGTTAGCCCAACGTTTACCACTTAAGGAGAAAATAGGTGTTATAACACCAAAACCTCTGAATGTCAGAGTCACAAAGTAATATGGGACATCAATATAACAATCCTTCACGACCCCTCTCAATCATCTATTCATGGGGACATGCATTCCATGTCCAAAGCATGTGGGGGTCCACATGTCAAGAAATGGTGATGCCATGTGTGGTGGGCTTGTGACATAGTAAATATATGTCGGTGACCGGAGGCATGTTCCATGAATTTTTTCTACATGTTTTGGGTTGATAGGTGTCCCTCTAGGAGTGGCCTATTACTAAGACCAAGGGACCTTGAGATAGAATTTTGAGGTTCTGATATGGGGAGTCCACTGAGAAATCCTCCCAATCGTTTGATCAACTAGTGGAAGGGTTTTTGAATATCACTTCAGAAAATTCCTACTCCATGAGAAAGGGAGTGTGTTGTCCCTTGACTAAGTTTTGGAGAACCTTGGTCATGTTTTACCAATTTTGGGACCTTGACAGCCTGGTTGAAGGCATAGCATAAAGAGAAGTGGAGATAATAGGATCTTCACCCCTTCTTAGGAAATTTTTGGGTTTAGGGTTTATGTAACGGGTATGGGATGTTGGCCCATGGGTTTACCCATGTTTAGACCCATTTTTTAATGTATAAATAGATATCTAGGTGATATAAGAAGAGGCTAGTGTGCTAAGTGGAGAGATCTAGTAGAATCGACTTAATGCAATGCTAGAGACTTCGTGCATACTGTGTGGTAAGAACTTGCAGAGCTAAGTGCAATTCATTGTAAGAAGCTTGTGTGCAAATTATAAGAAGGATTTGTGCTTAAACCTAGCTCGGGGAAGGAGGATCTGGCGAGGTGTATGAGGATCTCCTATCCTATGCAGAGTGGGTTCTTGGGGCTCTGTGCTATAGAATATTGAGAGAAGACAATAAATAAGAGAAGAGTTGGTGGATGTAGCCCCACACTGGGGTGAACCATGTATATCCTGTGTTGTGATTTCTTTGTGAATTATAGTTGTTATGTTATTGATGTGATGTATTCTTAGTGCAATGATATATGTTAGATGCATATGATATAATAGTTTAGATCCTTGTGATGTGAATGAATGTTAGACATGATCTGTTTCTATGTGTTAAGTGCTTGGATGTATTAGATCTTGTTGAATATTTCATTGTTATGTAATTAGGATTTCAATCTACATTATGAATAAGGGTTAAATGCTAATGAATGTTAACTTCTAAGTGCTAGGTTAGTGTTGTAATCACATATTTTTGTCCTAGCTAGGTTGCAAACATCTGAGTCCTGTAGCCCCCCTGCCTCTACCTCAGGTGAGACTACATTTTCTTCTCAGGTGTTGCTGAAAGGGCTGGTAGTTAGGGTTTTTTGGTGCATTGTTGTTACAGTAAAATCCCCCTATGGATAGGTGGATTCCCTCTTGAATCCTAAATCTCTAAGATCAATATAGAAAGGTGCTAACTTTGGTCACTGACATCCCTTTAAACCTAGCTAAACTAGTCTATGGAGAAGAGGAAGAAGATGTACCTTTTTACGATGTTTGTCCACACCTAGTTCCAAGTTGAGCCCTGATCCACAAGGCCTTCAATAGGTCTTGCAATCCAATCAAATACAAAGCATGCTTCTTATTCTACTACGATTATTTTGAAACTAAATCTATCCATTAAAGACAAGTTCGTGTAGGCATACACAATCTTGAAAGAAATAGGCCAAGAACATGTATTAATGAGAACTCAATAGAGATACTTACATACGTTTGATGTAGATGCAGAAACCTCACCAAGATCTCCTTGTCCAACCCCTTGCTCAAATGATCCACAAACAAAATGACTATGCTTCATTGATTATATCCCTTATAATATCATAAGTTTGATGCCTTCAATGTCTCCATGACGTCGATGCGTGATACCTCTCAACCCACTGGTCAAAAGGTGCAAGTCAACACAAGATATTTCCTTTTCCACTGGCCCGAAGAACTCTAACGGCTCTTCTATTTCCCTATCGGGAAATCTGCACCCACAACAAACTCTCACGGGATCCCCTCGTTACACTTGGGAGATCAGAATTCATAGCTTCGTGAATCCAATGTTCAAGCATTGGTCTCTCGAATCCCTGAATCCCAAACAGTCAACGCTGACCCTTTCCTTTTTCCTTTTCGGGATTTTCCCTATCGCAATTTCGAAGATCGCGATGTCGAGAAACTTGTCTCCCTGACTCCCGAATCCTGATTTTCTGAAACTCCGATACATTCGTGAGCTTTGACTTTCAACACCTCCCCACTTCTGTTGGGATTTCAGACTTCGCAATATCACGAATCCTAATGCAAATGTTTCAGGACTTCACCCCACGAAACCTTGAAATAGCGTGCCACCTGTCCACTCACTGACTCCTCCTACTTACTAAGGATGAGAGAAAATCACTCAAGGTCCCATTACATTTTACAAGTGCGCTTCTTCTTAATGTCTTCATTTAATATTGCGCAACAACTTCAAGGTGATTTCAAAATCTGTGCTGGGGATCCTTCTAGCTGTCCAATTGTCTCTGCACTGGCTTGCTTGATGTTGGCGATGCTCCTTCATCATATACTCCCTCACTTGAAACTTTTTATGGGCTCTTGTCCATGAGCTCACGCACAGTCTGTCCATGATTCTGTATCTCTACTTCATTCTCCCAGTTGGCATCTTCAACTGGATGGTTCTTCCATTTGACCAAATACTCAAAATATTGCTTTTTCCTGGTCCTCTTGCTCACTCTTTTGTGCAGTATATGCTCCATTTGTGGCTTATCTACAATTGGCATCAGCTTTTTCCACTGAACCACTAGCTATTCATTTCATGTCCCTGCTTTCTCAGGTTTATATGGGTACAAATATGAGACATTGAATATCGAAGAAATTACGATCCCATCGAGTAATTCAATCTTGTAAGCATTTTCCCCAAATTTCTTCAAGACCTTACACAATCCAATTTTCTTCATCTTCTGCTTATTATATGTTCCTCTCAAGAAACTTTCCTTTCATAAATGTGCCAGAATCAAGTCACCAACATCAAACTGAAGTTGTCTCTTGTGCTGATCTTCTCTACGCTTGTACTTCTGGCTCGAATTCTTTAAACCCTCCTTCACTCGACTATGGAGTTCCTTCATCGCATCTGTGAATTATTCTTCACTAGCGCTCCTAGTTGAAACGTGTTCTGAATATCTCATTTCATAAATTCCCCTCGGATGCATGCCATAAAAAATTTGAAATGGACTCTGACCCGTGCTCCTGTTAACTGAGTCATTATAAGCAAACTTTGCATGTGGTAATATGTTGTCCCACTAGCTGTGGTGTCCTATCACCAAGATCCTCAGAAAGTCTCCTAGACTTTTGTTCACCACTTCTATCTGTCCATACATCTGAGGATGATAAGCTGAACTGAATGACAAGTTAGTTCCTAGCTTCTTCCATAATGTTCTCCAAAAATTCCCCATGAATTTAGTATCTTGATCCGAAACTATGCTTCTGGGTAAGCCATGAAGTCGAGTGACTTCCTTGAAAAATAGGTTCGTAATGTGAGTTGTGTCATTGGTTTTCTGACATGGGATAAAGTGTGCCATATTTGAAAATCTATCCACCACCACAAAGATCGAGTCAAATCCTCTTTGTGTTCTTGGCAAACCCAGTATGAAATCCATGATAATTGCATCCCACGGCCTTTCTAGTATTGGCAATGGTTGATACAACCCCGCATTCTGCTTCCTTCCCTTCAAATGCTGGAAAATTCTACATCTGTCCATGAATATCTTGCCATCTTCTCACATGCCTAGCCAAAAATATGACTCACTCAACTTTGTGAACGTCTTGTCTTGACCAAAGTGCCCTCCTAGTCCTCCACTATGTTTCTCCTTCAACAAATTCTCCCTCATGGATCATTTTGGAATACACAGTTGATTACCCTTAAGCAATAATCCTTCCTGGATCATGTATTCTATCCATTGGATTTTTTCTCTGAGAATTTGATTCTCAACTGCTTCATACACTTCCTTAAAATCTGGATCATCTATGTATATGTTCCTGAGTTCATCAAAACCCAACGTTTTGACTTTGAATTCTTGCAACAACAAACACTTCCTGCTCAAAGCATCAACGACTTTGTTAGCAGTACCCGAAATATGTTTAATCACAAAAGTGAAATTTTGCATGTATTCCACCCATTTGACATGTCTCTGATTCAACTTTTTTTGTCAAGTCACAAACTGTAATGCATGATTGTCACTGTACAATACAAACTCCTTCAGGATCAAGTAATGCCTCCATTTCTTCAATGCCTGGATAATAGCATAAAACTACTTATCATAAGTGGAGTACTTCACTTTTAATTCATTCAACTTCTCACTGAAGTATGATATCAGCCTGTCTTCCTTACTCAAGACTGCCCCTATTGCAAATCCACTTGCATCGCATTTCACTTGAAATGTTTTCTTGAAATCCGGAAACACCAAAATTGGTTGCTCCGTGATCTTCCTCTTCAATAGATTAAAACTCTTTTCAGCCTCTTCTGTCCAGTGAAAAGACTTGTGTCTTTTCCTCATTGTATCCATCATCGCTTCACTAATTCCACTGAAATTCCTAATGAACTTTTGGTAGAAACTAGCCAATCCATGAAAACTTCTCACCTCAAAGATATTCTTCGGTGATGGACAATTCTTGATTACCTCCACCTTATCTGAATCCATACTCAACTCATCCACAGAAATAAAAAATCCAAATTAAATGAGCTCTATCTTCATGAATGAGGATTTCTTCATGTTTATCAACAACTTCTCCTGCTATAACCTCTGCATCACTGTAGCCAAATGCTTAAGATGTTCTGCCACTGTTTTACTAAAAACCAGTATGTCATCCAAATATACGATAACAAATTTTTCGATGAACTTCCTTAGGATTTCGTTCATCAACCTCATGAAGGTACTCGACGCATTTGTTAATCCAAACAACATAACAAGCCATTCATTCAACCCTTCGTTGGTTTTGAAGGCTATCTTCCACTCATCACCTTCTCTCATGCGGATTTGATGATAACCACTTTTCAAACCAATCTTTAAAAAATATTTTGCTCCACTCAAGCAATCCATCAGATCATCCATCCTTGGCAACGGAAATATGTACCTGATGGTTATCTTGTTGATCTCCCTCGAGTCAGTACACATCCTCCAGCCTCCATCTTTCTTCGGACTGAGTACTGTTGGAACAACACATGGACTCATGCTTTCCTTGACCAAACCTTTGTCCAACAAATCCTGGACTTGCCTTTTAACCTCTGCATTTTCCTACAGTGTCAATCTATATGCAACTTTGTTTGGTAAACTGGATCCTGGTGTGAGATCAATATGATGACTCACACATCTGATCAGTGGCAATGAACGAGGTAATTCATCCACTACAATGTCAGCGAACTCTTCCAGTAGTTCCTGAACTTCTTTTGGAAAATCATCCACTCTTGTGCTGGTCAAAACAATCTTCGGTTTCCTGACCACAATGAACTATGGATCCTCCTTCTTCTTAACCTCTATAAGAAGTTACTTCCCACTCATGAGAAGTACTGTGTTTCTTACTTCAGTTTTCACCTCCTTATCCTTAATGGGAAGCAACATGTGAGTTCTCCCATTTTTCTCTAGGGTGTATGTGTTCATCCTCCCATCATGAATCACATTCTTGTCATATTACCATGGTTTACCCAGCAATAGATGATAGACATCCATAGGAATGACATCACATAATATCTTATCATTATATCCTCCTATATTAAATTCAACTAAACATTGTTTAGTGATAGTTACCTGATGTCCTTTTTGTAGCCACAAAACTCTGTATGGGCTTGGATGATCAATTGTCTCCAGCTCCAGCTTCTCTACCATCTCTGTAGAAACAAGATTATCCATGCTACCACTATCCACAATGACCTTTCATACCCTATCCTTGGTCTTGCAAGAAGTACTGAAAAGTCTAGTCCTTTGGACTAAACTCTCCACCTCCTTCTCTGGTGTCAAAAGAACCTTTCACATCATCAACGACCTTCCACCTTTAGCATCTTCTGCCTCAACATATAACCTTTGTGATTCGGCACTGTGAGCTTCTCCACCTTCCTTCTTTTTCTCTGGACACTCGTAAGACTTGTTTCCATTCTTTCCACATGTGAAGCATGTTATTACTCCACCTCTTCCTCTTCCTCTACCTCTAGTACGAGGAAAAGTGTTGTTTTCAGCATAATCTCCTCTCTACTTAGTATGTTGTCCTCTCTGTGAGGTTCCACCTCTTTCAGTTCAAGTCTAAGGTTTCTTCAGGTCCTCATTGGGCTTCTAATATTTATCCTGGGCAACTGATTTGCCTCTGGGTTGACTTCTAGCTCGACCTCTCTGACCCTGCTTTCGGCTCAACTTCTCTTCTACTTTCAAAGCCATCTGATAAGCATCTTCCACCGTTCGGATGGTTACCATGCTCATCTCATCCTGGATATCATATCTCAGGTGATTCACGTATATGGAAACTTTTTCATCATCGCTCTCCCAATGACCTGCCCTGATGTTCAGCTTGTAGAATTCTTTAGTGTATTCTTTCACTGTCATCAACTTCTGTCTCAGGTTCTGCATTCTCCTAAACAGAGTAATTTGATAGTCTCTGGGGATGAATTTCGCCTTCATCTTTGCGATCATTTTGTCCCATCTCTTTATCTTCTGCTTGCCTTTGTAGTGTCTGTCAGCTTGTAGTTCATCCCACCACAATGATGCATGTCCCTTTAATCTTGTGATAGCGTGCTTGACCTTCTTTTCTTCCTCGACATATTTATAGTCAAAGTACGTGTCCAGAGATCTAATACATTCTAGAATCTCCTCTGCATCCAGATTTCCCTCATAAACTAGAATGTCCATCTTCGCTCTTGCACCCATTCTTGCAATAGCTCTAATCAAACGTTCGTTTGTGGCATCTTTGGCTACATCTTCCTCTTCATGTTCAACCTCAATTTCACTCTCAGAATCACTGATATCCCTAGCACCGACTGTGCGTCTTTGTGCTATCTCCATGTCTTCGAGTCTAGCTCATAGATCACACATCTCTCTCTCCATGGCTCGATCAATCATCTATCTACCTCTTCTTCTCAAAATTTCCCTATCCTCTAGTGGATCGGGTGTTTGTCTGTCCCTTCTCCTTGGTGGTATGGTGAATTCTTCTCTTTCTTTGCTACAGAAAGAAAAAAACTTTTCTGAGCTCTGATACCACTCTTGACATCGACGCGCGAAACCTCTCAACCTGCCAGTCGGAAGGTCCACGTCAACATAGGATATTTCCTTTTCCACTGGCTTGAATAACTCTAACGGCTATTCTATTTCCTTATCGAGAAATCTTCACCCACAACAAACTCTCACGGGATCCCCTCGTTACACTTGGGAGATAGAACTTCATAGCTTCGCGAATCCAATGGTCAAGCGTTGGTCTCTCGAATCCCCAAATCCTGATATAGTCAATGCTGATCCTTTACTTTTTCCTTTTCGGCATTTTCCCTATCGCAATTTTGGCAATTGTGATGTCGAGAAACTTGTCTCCCCGACTCCTGAATCCCGATTTGCCGAAAATCCGATACACTCTTGAGCTTTGAATTTCAATGCCTCCCCACTTCTGTTGGGATTTTGGACTTTGCAATATCATGAATCCTAATGCAAATGTTTTAGGACCTCACCCCACAAAACCTTGAAATAGCATGCCACCTGTCCACTTGCTGACTCCTCCATGGTCCACACAAATCCTTTTTATTTTAGGGACTTCTCGATTCGGGTTATCGCGATTCCCATTACAATGTTTACAGAACTTCAACCTACGAAATCCCAATTTAGAACCCATGTGTAAATCTAATGGCCCCTGCTTCTCTGTGAGACCTGACGATTCTCAGAACAAAGCGGTTTCTCCTCAGAGAATTTTGACCGTCCACTTCCTCCTTAGCGATTTCTGTGAATAACTATGTGTTCTTCCACCAACTTGTCCACCTATGACACAAGCTTGCAACACCTTTGTAATTCTTCCAGGTACAACTCCCGCGCAACCCTTTCAGTGGTTATAATAACTTATCCTTCCTGATCTTCCTTATAACTCTGAGTCTTAGAGAAGACTCTTGCATGCACTCCTTATGACAACCTTCAGACACTTCCAAGTGTTGAATCTCCTTCGACCCTGTGCACACCTGTAGCAGCAGTCTCTCAACACTTCACTTAGGTTCAAAACCCTGAGAATTCACTCAACCTGCACACTCCTTGCACGGCTCTTATGCCGAAGTGCACTTCTGAATGAACGAGAACAAAAGCCACCCTATCTGAACCCTCTGTCAACACACTCCTTGCAGAAAATTCAACTGCACTCCTTGTAGGAACCCTTGTCCAGATAGAGAAACAATTGAAACTCATTCCATTACCCTTTCCTCTCAGATTTCAGACACTCAAATTGAAATAATTCATACATAGCATAAAAGTAATTGCATGACAGAAAGATAATAAGATTCATGAGAATAACATTCAAAGATGCATACACAGAGAATATATGGATACCATGAGTCTGAATCACAACTTTCTTTGTATTAATTCAGAAATTTTATACATGGATTCTTCTACACAGCTCTCGGTTTCTCTTCTATTCTCTATCTCCATTGTTCATGTTGCCTATGTTACAATACACAATGAGGGTGTCTATATCTCGTTTCCCTCTTGCGCTCTAAAACTGTCTAATCTAGAATTGAATTCTATCTACTTTACATTAACTACCATAAATGCCTCCTACCTACTAAGGACAAGAGAAAATCGCTCAAGGTCCCGTTACATTTTACAAGTGCGCTTCTTATTAATGGCTTCATTTAATATTGTGAAACAACTTCAAGGTGATTTCAAAATTTGTGCTGGCACTCCTTCCAGTTGTCTGATTGTCTCCACACTTTCTCTTTTGATTTTGGTGATGCTCCTGCATCACTCCACCTTTCACCATGAGGAGGCCTCCTTATATAGGATTGGAAAGGCCTAACCACCTTATATATTATTGGGATAGGTTGAGGATCTTCCTCCATAATTATTGGATCCTCCCTAAGATCCATCCTTGACCTCAAGTTTGATTCAAACTAACTCTAGAGTTGAGGTGTATTTTTCCGTAATTTTCCTCAACAGCCCAAGATTTCCTCAAATAGCCCAACTTTCCCCAGAATGGGGCACAGAGTTTTGCAATGCTGCCACAAAGGAGGGAAAGGAGGAATGGAACTACCTGACAGTGGGTAGGGGAGCGCTGCTCTTCAAAAATGACTTTTAAGTGGTCCTTTTCATGGTAAAATCTTTGTACTCTTTATCATGTGATTTCTCTTTCTTAAACGAGTCTTTGAGGGTGTATTTGAAGTTTCCTTTGTGATGTCGTTTTAGAAATGACATAGGAAAGATGATAGTATGAGTTTTGTGACACTTTCCACACTTGTAATGACGACAATAGGTCATCATTGAAGTGAGTAATTTTGATGTGTAATAGATTAACCCCCAAAGCGTGAAGTTAGAAGATGAAAAATGATGACTAAAGTACTTTGTAGACTTTTTCAAGCAAGGGTATGTACTTGGAGAACCTGGTAGAAGTTGCACACAACCATCAAAAAAACATTATGACAGGTTTCAAACCCAATCCAGGCATACCTATGCTTGAGTGATAAATACTTTCAAGGTATGGCTGCCATAAGATACACTACAGATCCATAATTATATTGACAAAAAGGTATAGCCACCGAAGATACAATGTGGATCTATAATTCCATGACATGAACTGATCGTAGCCATGAAAAATACACAGTGGATCTATGAGATGACAAAACATAACCATGGAGTCCCAATACAAAGTGGATCGATGTGATAGTATATGTGTCAATATTCAAGAGAAACTCCATCACAACCTAGGAAAACTAGATAATAGAGTGATTACTCAACCCAGGATCTTCCTACCAATCCTAATGTAATATGAATCTATCCATGCGAATAGATGTCCTGATGTCGAACATGGAATAAACTACTTGATTATAGGTCGATGAGGTAAACCGTTAACAAGTGCGAGGGAAATCACCATTGATGTCAATGATTCCCAAGGTACCTTATTACATTCCAACGAATGCGAATAAATGAGATGAAGTCGAACATCCATGGAATCATCCGATTAGAGGTCAATGATGTAATTTGGCTATTGGAAGTAAGGAGGCCTGCCATTGAGGCATGCATGTACCAAGGTACTAACTGGTTTCTAAGTCTAATTTCGGGATAATGTGTTGAATTCGATAGGAACAGGTTCGTCGAAGGAGGGCCTTGATGTATCACCCATCAATGACATGAAACTGACATAGATATGTAAATTAGTGGTTCAAATGAACATGGACTGACATGGGTATTAAAACATGAAATTTTTTATGGTTGAATCTCGAGGAAGATACTTCCCTTGAAAACTAAGGCACAATAGCAAAAACATGACATGGACCAACACATGATGATGCAGTGGATATTGTGACTTTCATCAGGTGACACAAAGGAGTAAAGAAACTTAGATGATTGGTTCAGTGCAATGGTTCAAGGGATTAAAATGTATGCAAATACAAAGTGTCATGTTCAAGGGAGACCGTAAGAGTGATTTGTGATGTTTTCAAAAACTGCTTGGCTTGCTTCCTTCAAAATTCCGCCCCATCCAGATAGAGAAGTACCTATTTTTAATTTAATGAGATCAAGGAGGGTAACACATGCTCGATATAACTCACCTTTGGTAAGTCCCTCTTTCTTTATTTAATGAACTAGAATAAGTAAGGGTTCGGTCCCATATGGGCCCTTCAATGTATATTTTTAATGAGTCCAAAGAAGGTAAACTCGATGATTTTTCATGTTTAGAGAGTCTGAAAAGAACTTAAAGACGACTCCAGTGTTGTCCATTTTTGTAATGTTAGTCTCGTGAAGCCTAAAAAGAGATAAATTATCACTTGAAAGATGCCCTTTCAAACCTTTTAATGATAGGGAAAGGAAGCAATATCACTCGACAATATTTTCATGTTTAGAGAGTCTGAAAAGACCTTAAAGACGACTCCAGGGGGTCCCTTTTTCATGTATCCATGAGAGTCCGAAAAAGAGATAAGAGTTTACTTGATTGTGTTCTCATGTTTTTTTAAGCGTGAGAAGGAACTAAGACCATGCTCATTATTGGTTTCATTTTTACACAAGATTGAAACAAAATTAAACTATGCTTCTAAATTCCCAATGTAATTTCCAAAGGTAGGGATACCCATGGATGGTTGGTACTCTACTCCCAGCTTGAAAAGATAGTGGCTTAACTCCAAAATGATAACCAAAGGTTGGAGAGATGCCCCCATAAGCTTCAATTCATTCACTGACTTTGAGATTGTCACCAATTTATGTACTAGATGGAGAAAAAGGATAAGGGTGGATGAAATGAAGGTTCAAATATGAGACCTAATGAAAGACTCGTCTCAAAATCTACAAGATCTAACAAAAGAATCAAACTGATGGGAGAGGTGGCTGTTTCATTTTTTAACGAGCTTGACATAAGAAGATAACTATGCTCAAGGCTCTCGGTTAAGTCCCTAGATTTATGTTTCATTTTTTAACAAGCTTGCTACAGAGAGGAAATCTATGCTAGTAGATTTTGTTTCATTTCTTAACAAGCTTGCAATGGAGGAGAAAAATCTGCTCGTAGACTTTTCTTGATCATGGATTCCAAGAGGATAATGCTCTGGAAGGACACCATGTGAAGGGACAAAAATCCGTCATGGCTTCTAAGAGATCTTCACTGGATGGAAGAACAATGCTCCGGAAGGAGCACATGTCGAGGGTCACGTCATGGGTAAGGAGATCATGATCTAAATACCCTATTGAAGATATCACCATGTCAACTTCTAGATATAAGTCATCCTCATTGGCAACAAAAGGCATGAGAGATAACGCCACATAATTGACCTATGGAGGGGATGATACCATCTGCATATAAGAACTGTTTAGGAAGGTCATTGGGTTGGTAATCAAGTTAGGAACAATGCATGAAAGTTGATCAATACTCACCATTCTTCCATCATGCAAGAAATATATCACACAAAAAAGAGTGGGCATAATAGATTTCATGGCATAGACATTGTTACACATCAAAATCACTCATTCCAATGATGGCTAGTGTTGTCATTACAAATATCGCAAGTGTCACAAACATCATATTTCCTATGTCATCTCTCTAAAAACATCATAAGGACACTAAGTCACCTCAAAGAATAGGTTTTAAGAAGGAAAATCAATTGACGGAAGAGTACAAACCTTGTGCCACTAAAAATTCAATTTTGGGAGGGAGCGCTCCCCTACCTATTGACAGGGAGTGCTGGCACTTCATAATCCATTATAGAGGAGCATTCCAACACTCTATGCCCCTTTTGAAGGATCATTTTTCTTTTTTGGGCAAAATTTGGTTTGTTGGAGGAAATCAGGGGGCAATCCCCTCAATATCTAAAGGTAGTTGGGTTAAAATATTGGGTCAAGGCATGATCTTAGGGGAGATCCACAACTGAAGGAGAGGAATCCTCAACTTATCCCAAATATCTCTCAAGTTGTTAGGCCTCTCCAAGCCTATATAAGGAGGCCTCCTCATGGTAGAAGGATATATGGAGATTGAGAACTACACCAAATTTATGATTCCATAAGTGAGATGTCATTGGAGCATAACCAATGTAGATTAATTGAGAAAAGGGGTTGGAAAAGGAGAGATGGAAGAGGTTGTTGCACCTCCATCAAAGGATTGTAAGCACCCTTTAATTATTCTCATTGATAACTAATGCTTGGCCTGTTTCTTTTAAATTTATTTTTGTTCCACATGAATTTGTCTTCAGTAGATAGATCTATACTTTAGCTAATCTCAATATAATAGGAAGTTATTTTTATCTTTGTTTGTTTTAAAGGAACTATCGAGGAACTCGGGATTGAATATCAGCTTGGATGTTGTGAGGATAAACATATTTAACAAGGTACATATCCCTCTTCTTTCTTTTCACATATTAGCTTAATTATATCTAAAAAGGATGTTAGCGTCCATGTTAAGAACATTTCTGTCTTGGCCTTAGGAGTCTAGAGAGCAAGAGGGAATCCACTTGTCCACAGGAGGATTCACTTGTAACAGAAATTGGTGACTCCACTAGAGAGGAGCTCTAATATTTGTGTCCATTCCCATATCTTGTTTTGGTCCTTTTCCCTTTCTTTACCTTCTCCATATTGTCTTTGATTATTAGATCTGTTTGATTTCCTCTTTGTTTCATCATGATCACCCTGATTTACTAAGTCTGTTTAGAAATTTGGTTTTCTAAGCCTTTTTCTAAGTTTTGAGAGTAGAGTGCTCCCCCTTTGTTGCTATTAGAGTACCAACCCTCCCCATTAGCCTTACACAGAGTGTTGGAATGCTTTGGTTCCCCATACACTAGAGTGCTACCCCCTTTCTATGAGAAATTCTCCAGAATTTTCATCTTCTGAAGTTATTTCTTCATTTTGGTTTTGAATCAGGAGTTTCATCCTCTCATTTCATCTTGGTATTGTCCTTAAACACCCTATTTTCTAAGAATTAATCTCTTCTTGTTTGGGATTTTGACATTCTCTTTCCTTTCTTTGAAGTCACTCTTCGTCTTTATTGATTTAAAGGTGTCTTGATTTATTCTCACTTATCTGGTTGAGTAGAAACCTTTGTTAGGAATTTCAAAGATCTATGTACCATCCCATTTGATCTCTGAGGTATTTTTGCCCAAAGATTCTTCAATATTTTTGAGTTTTTTGGTTTCACTTTGTAAATTTTGTGATCTTTGTCTTGCTTGTTAATTGTCATGAGAGTGTGTCTTTGTTTGTGAAAAACTTGCTTCTGATTGTCTGAACTTTTTTCAATATTAAAATTTGAATGACATTTAAAGTTCTTTCATCAAAATTGATAATCATTCACACACAAAGAAGAAGGATATCTTTGTACGATTGTTTTTGAATATTAGAAAGGAATGTTTATGAGAATTTTGGATTTAAACTGAATTTGATTGAGAAAAAAATTGATTGAGGGCATTTCTTTTTAGTGTTTGATAGTGAAAACAACTTTTTCTCCTTTCCTTAAATAGTCATTCAGTGAAAGAAATGATTTCTTATCATATTTTATGCATTTTTTGGGAATTGAGTCTTAACACCATCGTTTTTCACTTTCATACACCCTTTGAGTAAAGAACAACTGCAAAATGAATGCTAATTTAAAATTATCTAGAACATTTTGTTTTTAGTATCTTCCGCCAACATTAGACTAGGATCAACACTTTGGAATAGGAAGTGAGTACAACTCTCCAAAGTATTCAAAACAAACATTAGCATCTTGCAGTAGGGAGAGAAAAGTCCAATTGTTGTATAGGCTTTCTGGGATCCTCCTCTCACACAGGGGTTATGCACGAGGTCGCTTTCAGGAGAATTACGAAGGTTATCCCTTCGTGGTTCAACTATCTGTAGTGGTTGGATCGTATATTGAGGTTTCTTCTTGAGTCTCAACTGGTTTCATTTCGTCTCGATGCTTCGTGAACTCTGAATCCATTCGAGGTCCTCTAGATTTCTACCAGTCCACTTGTCCTCAGTTCTCTCGAAGGATTTTAGACTTGTTATCCTGCTCATACGTTCAGAACGGACTATCAATTGTACCCACCTAGGGGATGACTATGAGTTGGTGTCCTCAGATGCCATAATCTTCAGGTACTTACATGAGGTGACGATGAAGGGAAGTCTCACTGTACCTAGAACATACATTGGTCAAACTCACTCGGGCTCCTTGGAGCATAAATCCACAATTATTGTGTGGAATCTTGCACCAAGGTGAAAGTCTGTTAAGAAGGTCGCCAATGTAACTATTCCACCATATCCTAGCCCCTTCTTGACTTGATCATGTGATGTTGGATTTCATCACCAACTAGTACGATCATTGAGAGAAGTTTTGTTTTCTTGGTTTGATTCCTAGATTTGAGTAGTGTATGTTGTTTCTTTGTCGCTAGTTGGCCATAGATTTTTTCCGTCAAATTTTTTCTGCCAACATCGACCCTCCATGTTGTTTGCATAGGGTATAGGTACTTCCCCAATTAAATATGGAAGATTCTCCCCCTTTACCCCCTCATGCTATGGAGGGATCTCCTCAATAGAGAGAGGTCCACGACGTTATAACCTCATGGGAGGAAGTTTCCCCTTCTTTAGAATATTTTCAAATTGTTATGGATCCTATGGAGGCTTTCCACATTCCTGTAGGATATGAAAGATGTTTTCTCTAGATAAATTTAGGTGAAGAACTTGTTGTCATTGATCCTTCTGAAATTCCGATCGGGTCTCATTCGAATCCTTTGGTCGGAAACCCCCTTTGGACTTCTGATATAGTTCGAAGCCCACCTCGCACAATGTGAGACCTTTATGTATTAGGGATAGGTGTCGATATACCTATCATATCCCAAATATCTAAAACATTTGTTACCTATACCATTGTTGTGGGGAAATTTCACCCTACGGACTAACAAGCTAGGGCTTAAACTTGCATGCAGATCATGACCCTCAAGAAATTACTTTTAACCTTATACCCCAAACCTAAAACCCTTTTTCACATGCAAACATGGGAAGAAACAACTAACCATTTTATCGATGGTCAGTGTAGATCCTCCGTTGCGCTCTATCTTCTTGCTTCTGCTGCTCCTTCCAAAAAGCGATCCTGCAATGAAGACAAAACTACGCATGCATGCTATTGATCTACTAGAGGGTTAGAGATTAAACATAAATCGAATAAAACATATAAGACTCATGTATTTGGGACAGGAAAAGTATCTTTTTATTAATCTCAATACGAATCAACTTACAATGATAATAGAGACCGGCCACCGTTCCTCGATCCTGATCCTGGGCTCCT
>ML800956.1:262224-286070 GCA_009831015.1 Picea engelmannii | reverse complement strand
TCAATTCAAAACCATTTTAACGAGTGTGACAAGGACAAGATCACTCGGCTATTTTTTCAATTTTAAGGAGTCTGAAAAAAAATTAACTATGGACTCCGTCAGGAATATTCTTCTGGACCATTTTAACGAGTGTGAAAGAATAAGGTCACTCGACAATCTTTTCAATTTTAGGGAGTCTGAACAGAGATTAACTATGGACTCTGGGGGGGTTTCTTTTTCATAAATTTAGTCCCTCAAGCCCGAAAAAGGAATAAAATTATACCTGAGGATACTCTTCTAAAGAATTTGGAATTCGATAGAGTATTCCTTTGTTCGTACAGTTGACCATCCAGACCGAAAAAGGGGTAAACTACCGTCGGACAGATGTGACTTCAAATTTCAGTTTAACGAGCGTGAAAGGTCACAAGATCGCTCGGAAAAGGGTCTGGAGGGTAAGACAAAGAGTGAAAAAGACCCATGCAAATGAGGCTCGAACTCATATTCAGGAAAGACTATACGGACTCCTGAGCCTACTATGTAGTTAGAAATGACATGGACACCATAATGCAACCAGGAACTACCTAGGGCATCCATGTTTTGGTAAGCTCTACCACCAAGTTGCGACACTTCTAGAGAAGATATGACGATTCCATGTCACAATCGGATGGTATCGATCCTATGTCGTAAGAATAAAAAGGGAAAAGAGATGCAACAGTGGGGATAAAATCCTACCCTATATGCTCAGGTTGATTTTTGAATTTTTTTTTATGGACCGTCCATATGTATTTTTTATTTTTATTTTCTGAAACTCAATGACAAATGTACCAATACCTGATCAAATCCCTACCATATAACTTCAGAACCACTCAAAATGGTTTTTGGTATAAAGAAACTGATAAAAGGGGCCAAAAGGGTGACAAAAAGAGGCCAAAAAGTCTATAAATAGAAGTTGGCAACTCATTATCACCATTGCTGATTTGGAAATTGACTCTGGAGACAAAAGACCCCCTTTGCCAGAGATCGTGATTCCGGGAGCTACAGTGGACCAAATAGACTTCTGCTTGGACCAAGTAAGTACAAACTCCCTCATCTTGCATTTCAATACTTTATTTATTGTTTTTGGGCACGTTTTGGGGGTGGCCGTCAACCTCCAAGTGGTCGGCCCTAGTAAAACGCGGGCTGTCCAGGGACAACCCGCGAGTACCTGCACGTAGAGTCAAAACTGCACACGGATACCCGCGACTGTCGCCTCGATAGCTCGCGGGTTGCCCCCGCACACTAGAAAATGTGGTTGTTATGAAGATTTAACTCCCCCTCTACCTTGTGTGTTTTGTAGGATGTATTTTCAGTGGAGAGAGAGGGAGCGTGAGGCTGCCAATGAGGCAGTGGCCGCAGATCTGAATGTTATGGCCATGCTGGCACAGTGTGGTTTGGTGAAGTTTTTCTTGTGTCCATTCATGTGCGCTCAACCCAGGCTACTGAATGCCTTGGTTGACTATTGGCACCCAGATGCAGAGACATTTATGATAGAGGGGCAATCCTTGGTGCCCACCACCAAGGATATCTATTTTTTGATGGGCCTCTCGAGGAGAGGGGAACCCGTTAACTTTCAGACCTTTCCTGTGGGGCCAAGCAAAGTCTCAGAGTTGATAGAGGAATACTATGTGGCTAGGACCAATCAGAGGACTTCCTCGATACCTATTGGCAGTATCACCAGCCTTACTCTTCAGACTATCTTATCACTCATTGGGTGAATTACCGGCTCTGCAGCCGTGCATCAGGCGTTGCATGCACAGATGAACTGTGCAATTCAGTGCATGAATGCACAAATTGTTTACTGGAGTACCACATTGTTAGAGAGCATGAAGAGGAAATTGACACATTACCAACAGTGGACACAAAGGAACTTCGGGTTTGGGACCATCCTGTGTTCATTTTTCTTTGAGAGAGTTCCATGTTTTAGTCCTCGGTTGACAATTTGAGGATATCTGGATACTTTCCCCACAGTGTATAGATGGGTAGCATTGCTACCGCGACAGGGTGGTGGGAGGACCACAGAGGCCTTCAATGATGACTTTTTTTCCTGGCTATCATGACAGATCCCTGCGATTGAGGATTACCCATACGCGGGGATCGAATTTTCCAGAGATCCAGTGATACTAGTGCCTCCTGGTGAGGAGCGAGGGCACATGGGTAAGTTTCCACCTGTATAGTTTTTTTTTTGTTTGCATATGTAATTTTTATGTCTTTTTTAATATATATATCATGTTTTTGGATAACAGAGTTTTTGATGGGTGAACATTGTGTTGTGCAGATGTAGGACCCATGTGACTTGTCGATTTTGCACAGAACAGGCGCCGCCCACGGCTAGAGGCCGCAGCCACTGCCGTCGGGGGAGCAGTAGTAGCAGGGAACCTCCCAGCAGGGGAGGCTGAGAGGGTTCTTAGGCAGATTGAGCAGAACTTCACTACGCTCACTCGCATAGTTCCCATGGCAGAGATAGAGGACTTGCCGCCCTCTATGCAGACTCACGTTGTGGGGGAACCTCAGACATGGGTCCGATTGTTTAGGTGTTTATCCCAGGCTGTACATGATTATAAAAGGGCCCACAGGCCCTGAGTAGACTTGTAAACTTTTTATGTGCCATGAGCACCTTATTGTATATATTTTTTGAGGGCATAAGCCCTGGTGACTCATTATGATTCCCACTTTTTGAGGCACTTGCGCCCATCTATGTACTCTGAGAATTTTATGATGTTTATATATGGTTTTTATTTCTTTTCTGTGTCTTTATGGATTATGTGTGCAAAAATGTACTTACATGTGTATGATCATGATCTTTTTTATGTGTGAGCAAGATGCCAATCTAAAATGTGATTAGCTAGAGTATCTATGATTTGATTTAGACTACTAGGAACATGAAAATATGTGATATAATCAAAGTTGTGTTCCAAGAGACGTACCCTAAGGAATCGTCAATGTAAAGTTGGGTCGTGCACATGGTATATTCTGTTTAGCTGCGACACAACCAGTTGAGTGTCTAGATAGACCCGAAGATGAGAGATACCCAATGACAAAGCATCACGAAGCAACTCAATAACTACGCTATACTCAACAACATTGTTTGTGGTGTCGCCTAAGCATATCCCTCCGAAAGATAACAACTGACCCTGTGGTGTAAAGATTACCCAAGCTGCGGAGGCAAGCCTCCGCATGTGTCGACTAGCATCGTCCACATACCCAATGAACACCTCAGACTCACTTGACATCTGCCATAGTGACGAAAGATAACATTAATGACATGTCCAAGACACGTTTTTCAAAAGAAATGAAAGAAAGTAATAGCACAAAGACTATACATATGTTACAAAAAGTTACCCACAGTAACGATGCTATGAGTAATACTTCTTGAGGTAGAGCCCATTTCTAGGCTCCGCCAAAGCATTCCCTTCAAAATCGACCAGACGGTAAGTGCCCTTCTTTAAAACCTCTTTAACAATGAAGGGTCTGAAACACATGGGTTTAAACTTTCCTGCCCCTAGGGGGTCCTTATCTTGGTCATAAACTAGGACAAGGTCACCCTCAGAGAAAACCCGAGGATGAATGGACCTATCATATTGACACTTAACCTTATGTTTATGAGCCTCGTTGGCCAGAGCCACATCGCGACGCTGTTCATCAAGCTGCTCAAGGTGTACTAACCATTCTTCAAGTGGAGAAGTGTCTGGCAATAATTGTACTGCCAATTTCAGAGATGGAATTTGACATTCGATCGGCAAGACTGCCTACAGCCTGTAAATGAGTTGGAAAGGTGAGAAACCGGTTGCAATCTTAACGGATGTTTGGTAAGCCCATAATGACGAGTATAACATCAAATTCCAGTTGGATTTGGCTGAGTTGATGGTTCGTTGTAGCATTGTCTTAAGAGTTTTATTAACAGCTTCCACCTGCCTATTGGCTTGGGGATAGTAAGGTGAGGAATGTTCTTGCCCTAACCCAATATTTGACATTAACTCGGTCATCATTTGATTCTGAAAGTTACTGCCATGGTCAGTGACAATCTCTCTTGGGACTCCAAATCGTGCTATAATCTGGTTAAATAAGAAGAGAGTTGCAGTCTCTCCATCATCTTTGAACGTTGGCATAGCTTCGACCCACTTTGTGAAGTAGTCGACAGCTACAATGATATAGCGGTGCCCCCTTGCTGATTGGGGGTTGCATGTAGTGTAATCAATCCCCCACTTGGTGAAGGGACCGACAGTGATAACATGAAACATGGGAGCTGGATGTGCCCTCATCTTCCGTGAGAAGATTTGGCACGGATGGCACTTCTTGACCGACTCAATACAATATTTGATAAGTGTGGGCCAAAAGTAACCTGCTCGTAAAATCTTTTGAGCTGTTTCCAACCCTGTTAAGTGACCGCCACAAGCTCCTGTATGACAATCATTGAGCACTATGACGACCTCCTCATGAGTGAGACATCGATGCAAGATGCAGTCTACACCTCTCCGATACAACATATCATTGAGTATAAGATAGTTCTTGGCCCGATGGCGTATCTGTCGACGCTCATCACGAGAAGCAGAGGTGGGGCACTTCAAAGTCTGGAGATAGATCAGTATATCTCCGTACTAGGGGTCAGATGATTCAATCAAAAACATATCACCCCGGATAGGTGATTCCTCAGGCACAACGTCACCTGACTCAACCGGAAGTTCCGAAATAAGCTCTGCGAAGACCAGTGACTTCTTGGACTTCACTGAAATGAAGTCTAAGTCAAATTATTGGAGGATGACCATCCATCTACTGATTTTTCCGCCGATAACTCATCGTGTCAACATGTACTTAAATGGATTCACGACGGCAATGACAGTGGTCTTTTGAAACAAAACATAGTGACGGAACCGTTGAACAGTATGGACTGCTGCCAATGCAAGTTTTTCGAGATGGGTATAATTAAGTTCCGGTCCTACGAGGCCTCAGCTCAGGTAATAGATCACGTATTCAGAAAATGAATCATCTTCCTGAACTAAAACCATGCCTATGGTTGACTCTGCGGCAGCCAACTATAATAGGAAATCCTTGTTATAATTTGGTGGTCGTAGTAGAGGTGCGGTTGTAAGGGCATGTTTTAATGCATCGAAAGAGCACTGCACTACATCATCCTAGAGAAAAGGAACGTCTTTCTTCAGTAAACGCATGAAGCCCTTGGTGATTTTGGCATAGTTGGCGATGAAGCGTCGTAAGAAGTTCGCCTTGCCTTGAAGACTCTGAAGTTGTAAAATTGTGCATGGGGGGGGCAACTGGACTATTGCCTCCACCTTAAGAGGATCGACCATGATCCCCGTTGTTGACACGATGAAACCTAACAAACATCCTGACATGATGCAAAAGATGCACTTGTTGGGATTTAAGCGAATCCGGAAGTAGCGACAACATTCAAAGATTAGTCGGAGGTGCATAGGATGATCCTTTCGCTTGCGAGAGCGTGATGCTAAATCATCTAGATAGGCCTCAACTATATGCTTGAGGTCATGAAACGTAAAAGACATGGCCCGCTGGAAAGTGGCTCCAGTGTTCTTGAGACCAAAAGGCATTTTCGATAGGCGAATGTACCCCACAGAAAAATGAATGTCATTTTGTGTTGGTCCTCAGGTTTGATTTGGATTTGGTTATAGCCCGAGAAACCATCCATGAATGAAAAGGCTTCACAATCGGTACACTCATCAATGATCTGGTCGATGAATGGGGTTGGATAATTATCTTTTGGACATGCCTTGTTCAAGTCACAGAAATTGGTACAGACACGAATCGTGCCTTGTTTTTTATCAACTGGCACGGGATTTGACACCCATTGTGTCAAGTGAATAGGGTATATGAACCCTGCCTTAAGCAATTTCTCAACCTCAGCCTTGATGGCTGTTGCTTTCCTAGGATTAACTGGATGAAGTTTTTTCCGAACATGCTTAGCGTCAGGATACGTTGTGATTTTGTGTTCAACTATCTTCGGATGGATGCCTGGCATTTCCTCATAAGACTAGGCAAAAATGTTGCGGAACTCTTTGAAAAGATCCATGTAAATCTGAATCTCTTTGGGGGAGCAATCCACTCCAACAAATACATTCTCCACGATGCCAGGGGTTCAGGAGATGTTCATAGGTATCATGACAGCGATAGTCACCATATTTCCCTTAGCATAAATATCCTGTGTAGCTAAGAGGTTAATGGGACAAGGATGATCTCCCGTCATGGTGATAGTGAATTCTCCTGCCTTGATTCGGTGTAACTCTGGGAGGAAATATGATCGGTGATGAAGATATTCCTAGGGTTTGTCCGGACCAGTCATTGCTTCAATTATTGCTTCGTCAGAAGGAAAGACTAAATCTAATGAATCGGTGTTGACAAAAGAATCCTGAGCCCAGATAGGCTCAAGGAGTGGATCCAACTCTTGTGCGGGAATCAGATCAGGAGTAGCTGAAGTTTGCTGGACCAAGGAGTACGCTACTTCAGTGGACGACAGGGGTGTAGACATTCCTGCATGCCCTGTTGCATCCATTGTGTCTGATGGGGAAGGAAGAATCCACGGATCCTGAAAGTAAGTCGTGCAGAACGATGAAACGTGAAAAATCTCAGCCTTGTGGTGAGTCGATATAAACATGACATCGCTATGAGGAGGTGGGTAATCGAAAGTACCCATCAAATATGGGCACAAGCCAACTCCTATGTTAACGACACCGACTTGAGGATTATCAACCATGGGAGCCGTGGATGCCCCCAAAGTTGGGTCAGGTCGAGAGAAGGATAACTGATCAATGGTCACTATCTGGCCTTCATGTGGAAACAATAGGACTCAGAAAACTGTAGCGACCACCGCTTGCATTGCATAAGTCCAACTATGACCTAACAATAGATTGTAGTCAATGGGGGCATCAACTACCTCTACTTCGACGCACACGGTCTTCCCCCCTAACTGTCCAGGGAAAGAAGGAATGATGCCATGCGGTCAGAAAGAACGACCATCGAACGCAGTGAGGAGAGTAGGTGACGGAGATAACTCAGGTTGACCAATGGATTTCCAGCATGCTAACGACATAATGCAAGTCAAAGTGCCCTTGTCTACCACTGTGCGAAAGATATTCCATGTAAAAGTTTTCATGGGATGAGCCACTACTATCTGAAAAGCGACGTGGTAAGGCAAATGAGGTTTCAAGTTAGTCGTATCTAACATGATAGTTCCCAGGTTACAAGTCTCAGTAGAGCCTAAAGCAGTCAAGAAGGCTTTCCTCTGAGCAGGGCAACTTTGGAGGACTTCCAAAGCGGACATAGCACAAGGGGTTTGTGATAAGTCTTCCACCACAGAGTAGTTCTGGGCGGCCCTTGCATTTGGATTGTGAGAAGCTCGTTTAAACACACCTTTTAGGATGTGTGTCATTGTCTCACCCAACGTCTTCTTGATCTGTAGAGGAAGAGATGGGATCTCGGCTTCTTTTCCCTTCTCAGAGGCGCTTGGTTTACTATATTCGTGCACTCTAGTCATAATTAAAGTGTCACTTTTCACCATATATACGTTCGCGAAAGATGGATTGTTTGGGGGAGGGCAGTTTTCTTGGATGCCCCCCTCGGTACTTGCTGAGGCTTGAGTTAGATTTTGCCCATGCTTAAAGGGGTTAGTCAACACAGCTTGTTGTTGCTGAGTGACAAACTTCTGGGCCTCCATAAGTCGAGGACAGAGATGGGTTGGGTGGTCTTCCGCACATAAGTTGCATGGATAGTTTGCCTTCCATTTTTTCGTGTTTCCCTCGCTAGTATTATCAGTTGGTTTCTTATCCCCCTTACCCTTCTTGTGTTGTTTTTTCTTCCCTTTAGGTTTCTGGTTGGCCTTAGGGTTAGTTGTCTATATGGAGTGTACTTTTGATGTTTTGGTAGGAGGAGCAGCCACAGTAGTATTCTGGCTAGCCGCTGAGTGTTGTATAGATAACTGTTGCAATTGTTTTGTCAATTGCTCAGCGGGCTTGGTTTGTGTTGAACCAACTATACCATCGGCATGTGGTCCAACTCTCTGTCTAGTCTTATCCAGAATTGATCATGGTGCATCCGGCAGGATGGTATATAATAAACCAGACTGAGAGTAGATAAGCTCAAACTGTTGAGCCCTCATGATGGCCTCTTCCTCATAGAAAACCCCAGAAGTTGCGACGTCTTTGGACAATTGGGGGACCAAAGACTTAAGAAACCACTCCAGCAGGAATGCTGGTGGAACTGGTACTTTGATTAGACTCTTTCGGCGTCTCCACTCTCGGATATGATCCAAGATATGATTAGCTATCGTCTTTTTGAAATTGGCTAGCAACTCTGTGTCGATGTCATATCTCACAGGTAACTGGAAATGGTTAAGGAAAGCCATAGCCAGTTCTCCAAAAAAAGAATATCGTGAACGATCAAGCTCTATGTACCATTTTGTGGCACTCCCAATAAGAGTGCATTGAAACAATCGCAACTGGATAGAGTCATCTTTCAGTGAGTTAGATGAACACAATAAGTGGAAAGTAGTCACGTGATCACCTGGATCTTCATTAGGCTTGACCTTGAACTTTGGGATGTCCGAAGGCAACTTCGTTGGCATAGGAGGCCAACGCAGATCATGACAGATAGGATCATTCAACAACCGTGTTAAATCTGGCAAGTGTAACATCGCCAAGAAAGGTAGTTTAGGTTGCTGCTAATAGCTAGGATAAAAGGGTCCTGGAGTTTGACTGGCACCAGGTTGCCAGGAAAAGTTTTGTTGCTGGCTCGGGTTTTGGTAGAAACCGTGGCCCTGACCAGCGTAAGGGTTTTTCATTTGAGGAGACATCATTTGTTGATTCCCCATGAAGGACATAGGATGTTGGGCATTCATCGTGTTTGACGGACTTTGGGAAGGATTACCCCATGCCGGTCCCGAGGGGAGAGGCATGGAAGTCTGTCCGGGGTTCCATTGACTGTGGAAAGAATTACCCCAGAACGAAATTCCAGAGGAAGGAATGGATCCTTGTCCTGAATTCCAAGGTCCTGGTATATGTGACCTCGACACAGGAATAGGACCCTGGGCCGATGTAGATTGTCCAAAAATTGGTGTGCCCCCCGATGGGAAAGTAGTGGATGCGAAAGTGTTATTACCAAATGTCTCGTTCCAAACAAACAGTGACAAACCTACTGGTAGAGTTTGCACAGATGTTCCTTGACTCCTGGCTCCAAATGGACTCGTGTGTGTAGGCTGCCTGGCGGATTACTGATGTAATCCACTAAGCGAAGGGGACGAAGGAGGGATATAACCCCTAGCATAAGGAAAAACATTGAAAGGGACGGGAATGCCCCCAAGTTGACCTTGCAGAGGAGCGTTAGAGCTCCCTGCCCCCAGACCCAAAGTCTATAAAGTGGAAGAAGTGAGTGCAGGAATTGTACTTGAACTAGGCATACCATATGAAAATGGAGGGCCTGTTGCACTAGGTGTGTAAGGATGTGTATCCGCCACAATAGATGGAGTCGGTCCATTGTGCGATGTAGTTGCGGCCGAGACCATGGTGGCCCAGACCGTCGACAAAGGCAAGTTAGGAGAAGCTTCTCCTGTGGTAGCAATAGTGATAGGAATGGAAGAATTCCCAGAGGAAGTAACAGAGTTTGGTTCCATAACTGGGTTAGGCACTAACAGGATTTTGTAAAATTGAATTGGCATAATAATGTCTGGCCAAGTATCATTGTTTGAGGTTTCAACCGATCCAAGATTGGTGGCTGATTCCTCTGTGAGTTGTTCAGGCTCAATGGTTTGAAACCTGGTTTCTTCGAAAGACTCTCGTTGGTCTAACTTCCACCTCAAAGGTGGCGGGGGTGGCTCCAGTATAACCGGCGGCAGGCCCAGAAGCCTTCGTGACTGGTAGAGCTCTGAATCCTCCACTGTGTGAGAAGATTCACGACATGCTAAGGTATTCTACATGAACAAATAGTAACACTCACTAAAAGAAATCCCCTAGAAGATAAATCAAGCAAGCACTAAACTAGTTGGAAGAACAGTTACAACAGCCAACACTAGAGAAACTTACCGGTGCAAGTGCAACTCGAATACGGAAGCACCCTCCAGGTATACTTTGCAAAGTGTGGCCCGATGTCTATCCTAGGTACCATGCTATACCCCCGCATTCACCTGTGTATGTCCCTAGAAAAGATTGGCAACTAGTTTGCCAGCATGTGAACAGTCATTAGGCGGGTATAGTCGATAGTCGGGTAGACCACAATGAGCAGGGTATCAAGCCCGAAACCTATCAAGGGTATCGAGAGCAAATGGTATTGAAGACAACTGAGGACCTCGAACAGATTTGAGACCCATGAAGCTCCGTGGAAAATGAAAACGATGAAATCCCTTAACAAATCCTCGATATGTGTTCTCCACAACGCTCGGTCCAGCTTTGGAGGGGTTATCTCCACTACCTTTCCTTACGCAACCTCGTGTTTAGCCCCTGTGTTAGAGGGGGGTCCTGAATAACTTTTCGTAACTGGACTTCTACACTCCCTATTGACAGACTCCAATGTTTAGTTTGGGTGGCCTTGGAGAATTTACTCTCCAACCTATTCCAAGGCCCTAGTCCTGAGCTAGTGTATGCACCCTATAAACAAAAATTCTACTTGATTTTAATTAGCATTTCTTTTAATGGGATTTTTAAGTCACAAGGCACGAAAGTGAAACTGATGGTGTGTAAAAGACTCAAAGCAAAATGAACAAGAAATGTTTGGAAACAAAAACTTTTACTAAAATGCAAAACCAACAACTTTTCAACAAGAAAGACTTCTTTTCTTTTTAAATTTACTAAGATTTCATGCAGTAAATATGAAGTACTTTCGATCAAATCTGCGAGCTACTTACACTCTAAATGCACTGCAAAAACTTATGCAAAAAGACTTCTTTCCTAGCTACTGATGCAACAACAAAATCTTCAAACCAAGAAGAAAATGAAACAAGAAATTTTTTTATTTTATTTTATTGCAAAATAATGCAACAAGGAAAAGTGTTGACAAGAACAAAACCAAGAGAATGAAAAGAAAACTCTGGCTTAAAGAAAAGATCGCAAATAGAATCAGAGCACAAAATGCGAAAAATCAATCAAGACATCACCAATTCTAACACTTGCCTAAAAACCATAAAAATATTTTTTCTCTTTTTTCTTTTCTATCAAAACATCAACTAACAAATATAGGCTAAGGATAAGATGCCCTAACCTGCTGACTATGCAGCTCTAGACTCTATACTCCTGAGAGGAGCTCTTCTCACCACAGGAGGGGATGACTGCCCCACCCAAGCTGAAAATCTACCAACCAAGCCCGCGACTGTCACCAATACAGCATGCGTGCAAACGCGTGTTGAGCTACAGCAGAGTGTGGGTACTCGCGGGCTAGACTTAAATAGGCCATGAGTCTATATAAAATCCAAGATAAAATAACACACAGGCAGTCCAGACCTGAAAAAGGCCTCTGGTATTGAAAACCAGGGTCTCTCAAAGGCTTGGATGCTATTACTTCAACAGAAAAGGAAAATTCGCAAAAAAGAAAACAAATGCAAAGAATAACCAACACAATAAGGCAGACTGAAAAACAAGACAATAAACCAACAAGACCCAGACAGGATCCAGAAATCCCCCTGAGAAGGTAAACTTCTGACAGGGAAGAGGAGACTACCTCTCAAGCCTTCTGAATGCTACACGCTACTGAAACCTCTGCAACAAGTGTTCAAACATAGGCTACAGGAGGTTAGGGCGCGGGTTACACGCGTGCAGGCCTTCTGCAGGCCGCGTGTACCTCTGTGTGTCCTGAGAATAAATGTCAAGCAACAGTCAAGGAAAAACTGGTATTGATAACCAGGTTCCCTACTAGCTTTGACCTAACAGACAACAAATAAACAAAGAAACTGAAACTCTACTTCTTTGAACTACCCAAAAACCTTTAACCAAATCCAGGAAACCCTAAGAGTAAATCTCCCCAGTGGAGTCGCCAATTCTGTTGTGGGGAAATTGCACCCTATGGACTAACAAGCTAGGGATTAAACTTGCATGCAGATCATGACCCTCAAGAAATTACTTTTAACCTTCTACCCCAAACCTAAAACCCTTTTTCACATGCAAACATGGGAAGAAACAACTAACCGTTTTATCGATGGTCGGTGTAGATCCTTTGTTGCACTCTATCTTCTTGCTTCTGCTGCTCCTTCCAAAAAGCAATCCTGCAATCAAGACAAAACTACTCATGCATGCTATTGATCTACTAGAGGGTTAGAGATTAAACATAAATCAAATAAAACATATAAGACTCATGTATTTGGGATGGGAAAAGTATCAACTTACAATGATAATAGAGACTGGCCACCGTTCCTCGATCTTGATCCTGGGCTCCTCTTCTTCTTTGTCCTCCAACTGCTTTGCTTGAATTCTCCTAAAGCTTGAGAAAAGGCTAAAGGGTTGGGAAAAAACAGATTTGGCAATTGGGCAGAGTTTCTTTGCTATGATTTTCCTCCTTTGAATAGTACCCCTACCCCTCCTTTTATAGGCTAGAAGGAGCTAGGGTTTTGGGCGAACTCTCGGCCATGTATGGCGGGGAGTTCCAGTTAACTGACCAAAAGCTTCTCGTTCCATCGACAACTTTCCTGATTTTTTGCTTTGTTAGGTAAACGCTGGTTGTAGTGAGCTAGCCAGCGTTCCAACGTGTGCAGTATAAGGCCTGCCAGCATTCCAACGCACCCAACAGTGGGTTAGGGCATGGGTTGCTTGATTTAAGAGGTTTTTTCAAGAGTTTGTTCAGCATGGCTTTGGCAATGAAGGGCAATGAATTGGCCTGATGCCAGGTAAGCAGGGATAGTGAAATTTAGGGTTATAACAACCATACCTTTTGATCATTTTACTGGTACAACCATTAGTTCCATCACACCATCCGTTGATCTGAATATGCAATCTGTTGGTCCAAGTTTCACTATTTTTCTCTAGATGGCCCATTCTACGATGGTCCCTCATGTTGTACAGTGATGATTTTAAGATGGAAATTTATTTTAAAATGTAGAACACTTGGTGAATCTTGCTAATCCTTCATATGCCAACTATAAATGCTTGGCGATATTTTTGTAAAAAAAATCAAATTTCTAAGGATTTTATATGGTTTTTATAAAATTTTGGCGATTTTTAAGCTAAAATAATTTTATCCTATAGAATTTAGGTGAATCATTTTTAAAATAGCAAATCACGTTTTTGGAAAAACCATGGAAAATTAGCCCATGAGTGAAATTTAGCCCCTAAAATCATCCCTCACATGAGCGAAATTGCGACTATTCCCACTGGTAATTTGGTGGTTATCCAATCTCCCATTCACTAGTACATATTGTAAAAATTCTGACGTTTTATTTGTGGCGTTATGGAAAAAATTGTCCATATTGTCGCAAAATAGAGGAAATTAAAAAAAAAAAAAATCATGTTGCCCGATAACGTCAGTGTTGCCACCTTGACGTCTCTTTTGCCACGTTAACGTCTCTCTTTCCATGTTAATGTCACTCTTGCCACATTTTCCACTGGAACGTCTCTCTTGCCACATTTTCCACTGGAACTTCTCTCTTGCCACATTTGTGAAGATATATGTCGCAATTGCGACGTTTTGGAAACTAGGTTTTCCCCTCCAACGGTCACCTTAGTATGTTCAACAAGTCAAAATACCAACGTTCACTTAGGAATTTTTTACATCAGAATTGCGACATTACAAAATCTATAAATATGTTGCATTTGACGAATGTTGCGACAAGTTTGCTATAATAACGACGCTTGAAAAAGGGTTTGCGGGTCTTCTCAGTGAACAAAAAATAGATATTTGTTTCAGTATAAGTCTATGGGCAAGAATGTCAGAAAACATTAGAGCTGAATGGGTTCAGTGTCATTCAGCATGCCATCTTCAAAATCTTACTTCTTGATCTTGTTTGCATCATAACTCTTCACCATAATATTGATCATTTCTCATTTAAATATTTCACAAAGAATGTTCTTCTCCAGTCTCTCCAATTCTTCCAATCATTTTTAAAAATATTTTGTTGTCTATATCCTCTATGTTACTTCTATTTACAAGGATAACACCTAGTTTTCTATTGACATTATTGCTTATTTGTCAAAGGTTTTTAGGGTTTATGTAATGAGTATGGGATGTCGGCCCATGGGTTTACCCATGTTTAGACCCATTTTGTAATGTATAAATAGATATCTAGGTGATGTAAGAAGAGGCTAGTGTGCTAAGTGGAGAGATCTAGTAGAATCAACTTAATGTTGTGCTAGAGACTTTGTGCATATTGTGTGGTAAGAACTTGCAGAGATAAGTGCAAGTGATTGTAAGAAGATTGTGTGCAGATTATAAGAAGGATTTGTGCTTAAACCTAGCTCAGGGAAGGAGGATCTGGCGAGGTGCAGGAAGATCTCTTGTCCTATGCAGAGTGGGTTCTTGGGGCTCTGTGCTATAGAATATTGAGAGAAGATAATAAATAAGAGAAGAGTTGGTGGATGTAGCCCCACACTGGGGTGAACCACGTATATCCTGTGTTTTGATTTCTTTGTGAATTATAGTTGTTATGTTATTGATGTGATGTATTCTTAGTGAAATGATATATGTTAGATGCATATGATATAATAGTTTAGTTCCTTGTGATGTGAATGAATGCTAGATATGATCTATTTCTATGTGTTAAGTGCTTGGATGTATTAGATCTTGTTGAATACTGCATTGCTCTGTAATTAGGATTTCAATTTGCATTGTGAATAAGGGTTAAATGCTAATGAATGTTAAATGATAAGTGCTAGGTTATTGTTGTAATCACATATTTCTTTCCTAGCTAGGTTGCAAACATCCAAGCCCTACAACCCCCCTGCCTCCACCTCAGGTGAGACTTCATTTGCTTCTCAGGTGTTGCCGAAAGGGCTGATAGTTTGGGTTTTGTTGGTGCATTGTTGTTATAGTAAAATCCCCCTATGGATAGGTGGATTCCCTCTTGAATCCTAAATATCTAAGATCAATATTGAAAGGTGCTAACTTTGGTCACTAACATCCCTTTAAACCTAGCTAAACTAGTCTATAGAGAAGAGGAAGAAGATGTACCTTTTTATGATGTTTGTCCTCACCCAGTTCCAAGTTGAGCTATGGTCCACAAGGCCTTCAACAGGTCCTGCAATCCAATAAAATACAAAGAATGCTTCTTATTCTACTACGATTAGTTTGAAACTAGATCTATCCATTAAAGACAAGTTCATGTAGGCATACACAATCTTAAAGGAAATAGGCCAAGCACATGTATTAATGAGAACACAATAGAGATACTTACATACGTTTGATGTAGATGCAGAAACCTCACCAAGCTCGCCTTTCCCAACCCCTTGCTCAAATAATCCACAAACAAAATGACTATGCTTCATTTATTATATCCCTTATGATATCATAAGTTTGATGCCTTCAATGTCTCCATGATGTCAACGCACGATACCTGTCAACCCATAGGTAGGAAGGTCCATGTCAATAGAGGATCTTTCCTTTTCCACCAGCTCGAAGAAATCTAATGGCTCTTCTATTTCACTATCGGGAAATATTCACCCACAAAAAACTCTCATGAGATCCCCTCATTACACTTTCGAGATCGGACTTCATAGCATCATGAATCTAGTGGTCAAGCGTTGGTCTCTCGAATCCCCGAATCCTGATACAGTCAATGTTGACCCTTTCCTTTTTCCTTTTTGGGATTTTCCCTATCACGATTTCGATGATCGCGATGTCGAGAAACTTGTCTCCCTGACTCTCGAATCCCAATTTTCTAAAACTCCGATACACTTGTGAGCTATGAATTTCAATGCCTCCCCACTTCTATCGGGATTTTGGACTTTGCAATATCATGAATCATAATGAAAATGTTTTGGGACTTCACCCCATGAAACCCCAAAATAGCATGCCACCTGTCCACTCGCTGACTCCTCTATGGTCCACACAAATCCTTTTTACTTTCGGGACTTTTCGATTCGGGATATCATGATTCCCGTTGCAATGTTTACAAAAATTCAACTTATGAAATCCCGACTTAGAACCCATGTGTAAGTCCAATGGCCCTTGTGGCTTGGATCTAAAGTCCTACCCCTCCTAAGCTTTGAATCTTCTGGAACACTTGCGGTAACTCCCCTGCTTTTCTGTGAGATCTAACGATTCAAGGAACTTCATGGTCTCTCCTCAGAGAATTCCATCCATCCACTTCCTCCTTAGCAATTTCCGTGAATAAATATGTGTTCTTCCACAAACTTGTCCACCTGCGGTGCAAGCTTGCGACACCTTCGTAATTATTCTAGGTACAACTCCTGTGCAACCCTTTCAATGGTTATAAGGATTTATCCTTCCTGAGCTTCCTTATAACTCTTATTCTTAGAGAAGACTCTTGCATGCACTCCTTACGGCAACCTTCAGACACTTCTAAGTGTTGAATCTCCTTCGACCCTGCGCACACCTGCAGTAGCAGTCTCTCAACACTTCACTCAGGTTTGCAACTCTAAGACTTCACTCAACCTGCGCACTCCTTGCATGGCTCCTATGCCCAAATGCAGTTATGAATGAATGAGAACAAAATCCACCCTATCTGAACCCTCTGTCAATGCACTCCTTGCGGACAATTCGACTACACTCCTTGTAGGAACCCTTGTTTAGATAGAGAAACAATTGAAACTCATTCCATTACCCTTTCCTCTTAGATTTTAGACATTCAACAAGAAATCATTCATACATAGCATAAAAGAAATTGCATGACAGAAAGAGAAAAACATTCATGAGCATAACATTCAAAGATGCATACACAGAGAATATATGGATACCATGAGTCTGAATCACAACTTTCTTTGTATTAATTCAGAACTTCTGTACATGGAGTTTGCTACATAGCTCTCTGTTTCTCTTCTATGCTATATCTCCAATGCTCATGCTGCCTATGTTACAATACACAATGAGGGTGTCTATATCTTGTTTCCGTCTTGCGCTCTAAAACTGTCTAATCTAGAATTGAATTCTATCTACTTTACATTAACTACCATACATGCCTCCTACCTACTAAGGACAAGAGAAAATCACTCAAGGTCCCATTACATTTTACAAGTGCGCTTCTTCTTAATGGATTCATTTAAGATTGCACAACAACTTCAAGGTGATTTCAAAATTTGTGCTGGTGCTCCTTTCAGCTGTCAAATTGTCTCTATGCTGGCTCGCTTGATGTTGGAGATGCTCCTGCATCATATACTCCCTCGCTTGAAACTTTTCATGGGATCCTATCCATGAGCTCACACACGGTCTGTCCATGCTTCTGTATCTCTATTTTATTCTCCCAGTTGGCATCTTGAACTGGATGGTTCTTCCATTTGACCAAATACTCAAAATATTGTTTTCGCCTGGTCTTCTTCCTCACTCTTTTGTCCAGTATACATTCCATCTGCGACTTATTTGCAACTGGCATCTGCTTTCTCCACTGAACCTCTGGCTGTTCATTTCCTATCCCTGCTTCCTTAGGTTTATATGTATACAAATATGAGACATTGAATATCGGAGAAATTCTGATCCCGTCGGGTAATTCAATCTCGTAAGCATTTGCCCCAAATTTCTTCAAGACCCCACACGGTCCGATTTTCTTCATCTTCAGCTTATTATATGTTCCTCTCGGGAACCTTTCCTTTCACAAATATGCCAGAATCAAGTCACCAACCTCAAACTAAAGTTGTCTCATGTGCTGATCTACTCTACACTTGTACTCCTGGCTCAAATTTTGTAAACTCTCCTTCACCCGGCTGTGAAGTTCCTTCATCGCCTCTGTGAATTCTTCTGGACTAGCACTCCTAGTTGAAACCTGTTCTGAATATCTCATTTCAGAAATTCCCCTCGACTGCATTCCATAAACAATTTGAAATGGAATCTTCCTTGTGCTCCTGTTAACTGATTCATTATAAGCAAACTCTGTCTGTGGTAATATGTTGTCGCACTGGCTGTGGTGTTCTGTCACCAAGCTCCTCAGCAAGTCTCCCATACTTCTGTTCACAACTTCTGTCTGTCCATATGTATGAGGATGATAAGTTGAACTAAATGACAAGTTAGTTCCCAACTTCTTCCATAAGGTTCTCCAAAAATTCCCTATGAATTTAGTATCTCGATCCAAAACTATGCTTCTAGGTAAGCCACAAAGTCGAATGACTTCTTTGAAAAATAGGTTCGTAATGTGAGTTGTGTCACTGGTTTTATGACATGGGATAAAGTGTGACATCTTGGAAAATCTATCCACCACCACAAAGATCAAGTCAAATCCTCTTTGTGTTCTTGTCAAACCCAGTATGAAATCCATGTTAATTGCATCCCACGACCTCTCTGGTATTGGCAATGGTTGATACAACCCCGCATTCTACTTCCTTCCCTTTGAATGCTGGAAAATTCTGCATCTGTCTAGGAATCTCTTGACATTCGCTTGCATCCCTGGCCAAAAATATGACTCACTCAACTTTGCGAACATCTTGTCATGACCACAGTTCCCTGCTAGTCCTCCACTATGTTTCTCCTTCAGCAAATTCTCCCTCATGGAGCATTTCGGAATACACAATTGATTACCCTTAAACAATAATCCTTCCTGGATCATGTATTCTATCCATTGGCTTCTGTCTCTAAGAATTTGATTCTCAGCTGCTTCATACGCTTCCTTAAAATTTGGATCATCTGCGTATATGTTCTTGAGATCATCAAAACCCAACATTTTGACTCTGAATTCCTGCAACAACAAACACTTCCTGCTCAAAGCATCAGGGACTTTGTTAGCAGTACCCGAAATATGTTTAATCACAAAAGTGAAATTTTTCATGTATTCCACCCATTTGACATATCTCTGATTCAAATTTTCCTGTCGAGTCACAAACTGTAATGCATGATTGTCACTGTACAATACAAACTCCTTCGGGATCAAGTAATGCCTCCATTTCTTCAATGCCTAGATAATAGCATAAAACTCCTTATCATAAGTGGAGTACTTAACTTTTGCTTCATTCAGCTTCTCACTGAAGTATGCTATCGTCCTGTCTTCCTAACTCAAGACTACCCCTATTGCAAATCCACTTGCATCGCATTTCACTTGAAATGTTTTCTTGAAATCCGACAACACCAAAACTGGTTGCTCCGTGATCTTCCTCTTCAACAGATTAAAACTCTTTTCAACCTCTTCTATCCAGTGGAAATACTTGTGTCTTTTCCTCACTATATCCATCATCGCTGCACTAATTCCAATGAAATTCCTAATGAACTTTCGGTAGAAACTAGACAATCCGCGAACACTTCTCACCTCAAAGATATTCTTTGGTGATGGCCAATTCTTGATTACCTCCACCTTATCTGGATCCATCCTCAACTCATTCGTAGAAATAAAAAATCCAAAGTAAATGAGCTCTGTCTTCATGAATGAGGATTTCTTCATGTTTATCAACAACTTTTCCTACTGTAACCTCTGCATCACTGTAGCCAAATGCTTCAGATGTTCTGCCACTATTTTAATGAAAACTAGTATGTCATCCAAATATACGATAACAAATTTTCCGATGAACTCCCTCAGGACTTCGTTCATCAACCTCATGAAGGTACTCAGTGCATTTGTTAAGCCAAGAAGCATAACAAGCCATTGATACAACCCTTCGTCGGTTTTGAAGGCTGTCTTCCACTTGTCACCTTCTCTCATGCGGATTTGATGATAACCGCTTTTCAAATCAATCTTTGAAAAATATTTTGCTCCACTCAAGAAATCCATCAGATCATCCATCCTTGGTAATGGAAATCTGTACCTGATGGTTATCTTATTGATCACCCTCGACTTAGTACACATCCTCCAGCCTTCATATTTTTTTGGACTGAGTACTGTTGGAACAACACATGGACTCATGCTTTCCCTGACCAAGCCTTTGTCCAACAAATCCTCGACTTGCATTTTAACCTCTTCATTTTCCTACGACATCAATATGTATGTGGATTTGTTTGGTAAACTATCTCCTAGTATGAGATCAATATGATGACTCACACTTCTGATCGGTGGAAACGAACGAGGTAATTTGTCCACTACAATGTCAACGAACTCTTCCAGCAGTTCCTGAACTTCTTCTGGCAAATCATCCACTCTTGTGCTGGTCAAAAAAATCTTTGGTTTCCTGACCACAATGAACTGTGGATCCTCCTTCTTCTTAACCTCCGTAAGAAGTTTCTTCCCACTCATAAGAAGTACTGTGTTGCTTACTTCCATTTTCACCTCCTTATCCTTAATTGGAAGCAACATGTGAGTTCTCCCATTTTTCTCTAGGGTGTATGTGTTCATCCTCCCATCATGAATCACATTCCTATCATATTTCCATGGTCTACCTAGCAATAGATGACAAACATCCATAGGAATGAAATCACATAATATCTTATCATTATATCCTCCTATCTTAAATTCAACTAAACATTGTTTAGTGACAATTACCTGATGTCCTTTTTGTAGCCACGAAACTCTGTATGGGCTTGGATGATCAATCGTCTCCAGCTCTAGCATCTCTACCACCTCTATAGAAATGAGATTATCCATGCTACCACTATCCACGATGACCTTGCATACCATGTCCTTGGTCTTGCAAGCAGTCCTGAAAAGTTTGGACCTTTGGACTAAACTCTCCACCTCCTTCTCCAGTGTCAAAAGAACCTTTCGCATCATTAGCGACCTTCCTCCTTTAAAATCTGTTGCCTCAACATATTGCCTTTGTTCTTCGGTGATGTGAGCTTCTCCACCTTCCTTATTTTTCTCTGGACACTCATAAGACTTGTGTCCATTATTTCCACATGTGAAGCATGTTATTTCTCCACCTCTTCCTCTTCCTCTATCTATAGTATGAGGAAAAGTGTTGTTTTCAGCATAATCTCCTCTCTTCTCAGTATGTTGAACTGTCTATGAGGTTCCACCTCTTTCGGTTTGAGTCTGAGGTTTCTTCAGGTCGTCCTTGGGCTTCTGATATTTATCCTAGGCAACTGATTTGCCTCTAGGTTGACTTATACCTCGGCCTCTCTGAACCTGCTTTCGGCTCAACTTCTCTTCTGCTTTCAGAGCCATTTGATAAGCATCTTCTAGCATTTCGATAGTTACCATGCTCATCTCATCCTGAATATCATATCTCAGGCCATTCATGTATCTATAAAATTTTTCATCATCGCTCTCCCAATGACCTTCCCTAATGTTCAACCTGTAGAATTCTTTAGTGTATTCTTTCACTGTCATCATCTTTTGTCTCTAGTTCTGCATTCTCTTGAATAGAGTAATTTGATAGTCTCTGGGGATGAATTTTTCCTTCATCTTCGTGATCATTCTGTCCCGTCTCCTGATCTTCTTCTTGCCTTTACAATGTCTGTCAGCTTGTAGTTCATCCCACCACAATGCTACATGTCCCTTTAATCTTGTGACAACGTGCTTGACCTTCTTGTCTTCCTCGACATATTCATAGTTGAAGTACGTGTCCAGAGCTCTAATCCTGTCTAGAAGCTCCTCTTCATCCAGATTTCCCTCATAAACTGGAATGTCCATCTTCGCTCTTACACCCATTCTTGCAATAACTCTGATCAAATGTTCATTTGTGGCATCTTCAGTTGCAACTTCCTCTTCATGTTCATCCTCAATTTCACTCTCAGAATCAGTGAGATGCCCAACACTGATTGTGCATCTTTGTGTTGTCTCCATGTCTTTGAGTCTATCTCATAGATCACGCATCTCTCTCTCCATGGCTAGATCAGTCCTCTGTCTGCATCTTCTTCTCAGGATTTCCCTATCCTCTGGTGGATTAGGTGTTTGTCTATCCCTTCTCCTTGTTGGCATGGTGAATTATTCTCTTTCTCTGCTACAAAAAGAAAAGAACATTTCTGAGATCTGATACCACTCTTGACGTCGACGCACGATACCTCTCAACCCACAGTTCAGAAGGTCCACATCAACATAGGATCTTTCCTTTTCCACCGACCTGAAGAACTCTAATGACTCTTCTATTTCCCTATTGGGAAATCTTCACCCACAACAAACTCTCACGGGATCCCCTCATTAGACTTGGGATATCTGACTTAACAACTTCATGAATCTAGTGGTCAAGCGTTGGTCTCTTGAATCCATGAATCTCGATATAGTCAACGTTGATCCTTTCCTTTTTCCTTTTCAGGATTTTCCCTATCACGATTTCGGTGATCACAATGTCGAGAAGCTTGTCTCCCTAACTCCTGAATCCCGATTTGCCAAAAATTCGATACACTTGTGAGATTTGACTTTCAACCCCTCCCCACTTCTATCGGGATTTTGGACTTCACAATATCACGAATCCTAATGAAAATATTTTGGGACTTCACCCCACAAAACCCCAAAATAGCGTGCCACCTGTCCACTCACTGACTCCTCCGTGGTCCACACAAATCCTTTTACTTTCGGGACTTCGTGATTCGGGATATCGCGGTTCCCATTGCAATGTTTACGAAACTTCAACCTACGAAATCCTGATTTAGAACCCACATGTAAATCCAATGGCCCTTGTGGCTTGGATCTACGGTCCTACCCCTCCTAAGCTTTGAATCTTCTGGAACAGTCGTGGTAACTTCGTTGCTTCTCTATGAGATCTAACGATTCACAGAACTTTGCGGTTTCTCCTCAGATAATTCTGACCGTCCACTTCCTCCTTAGTGATTTTTTTGAATAACTATGTGTTCTTCCACAAACTTGTCCACCTATGGCGCAAGCTTGTGACACCTTCGTAATTCTTCCAGGTACAACTCCTGTGCAACCCTTTAAGTGGTTATAAGGATTTATCCTTCCTTAGTTTCCTTATAACTCCGATAGGAGTAGCCACGAAAGGGGGTAAGGTTGCGGTCATGAGGACTGGTCACATTGGTCAGGAGTTGAGCCAAGAGGACCAGCGCATGGAGAAAAGGGCGTATCGACAATCGGGGATCGGGACTTTGAAATGCCAAAATCTCTTGACATCAAGAAATCCAAAATCGCGATATGCGATTTCACGATATAATCACAACCATTGAATAAAGAAGTGATCTAGACCATTGATCTGACTTCTTCATGGAGTTTCTAGGATCGGGATTTGTAAGTGACAAAAACTCTGAACGCCAAGAGTGCCAAAATCACGATGGGTGAAATCCCAATTGGATATGAACCGTTGGATCAAATATTGATCGGAGGGTTACTGTTCTCTCTCATAGTTAACTACTGAGTTTGGATTCTATTAGCAAAACAAACTCATGATGATGAATTGGTTAGCGTTTCAGTTGCTAGGACAGGTGTTCTTGTTTCGGCTGAGGGAAGGTGAAGTGGAACTTTCGGGGAGGTATGCATAAAAGATGAGACAGATTGTGGAAAGTTGGTTGTTTTGGTGAGGAAAGGAATGAAACAGTAAGGAATAATACATAAGAGGATGTGTGGTAGGAAAGGAAGCAGATGTGAAGAGTGAAATGGAACACAGAACAGAATAGGAGAGCAAGAGAAAATGCAGAGTAGAATAGCAGAACAGATCAGACTTACAGAACAGAGAAAGGAAGGTAAGAATTGGTTTATCTGGAAAATTGTCTGTGTATTCATTATTTTTATATTCAAGGGTGGTTGGGAGGTGCTCGAGAGGACTTTTGTCCTCAGAGGTTCAAGTGGGAGCTTGAACACAGGAAGTTGTAGCTTCCATATGGTTGTAGCCAGAGAAACAAGGGTGGTAGGGTGGTGCTAGGGAGAACAAGTGTTCTCTGTTATACAGGTTGGAGCCTGTGTAACTGAAAGTTGGTGCTTC
>ML800956.1:219855-248875 GCA_009831015.1 Picea engelmannii | reverse complement strand
GAGGTAATTCATCCACTACAATGTCAATGAACTCTTCCAGTAGTTCTTGAACTTCTTTTGGCAAATCATCCACTCTCGTGCTGGTCAAAACAATCTTCAGTTTCCTAACCACAATGAACTATGGATCCTCCTTCTTCTTAACCTCTGTAAGTATTTCCTTCCCACTCATGAGAAGTACTGTGTTGCTTACTTCCATTTTCACCTCCTTATCCTTAATTGGAAGAAACATGTGAGTTCTCCCATTTTTCTCTAGGGTGTATGTGTTCATCCTCCCATCATGAATCACATTCCTATCATATTTCCATGGTCTACCCAACAATATATGACAAAAATCCATAGGAATGACATCACATAATATCTTATCATTATATCCTCCTATATTAAATTGAACTAAACATTGTTTAGTGATAGCTACCTCATGTCCTTTTTGTAGACACAAAACTCAGTATGGGCTTGGATGATCAATCGTCTCCAACTCCAACTTCTCTACCATCTCTATAGAAATGAGATTATCCATGTTACCACTATCCATGATGACCTTGCATACCCTATCCTTGGTCTTGCAAGCAGTCCTGAAAATTCTGGTCCTTTGGACTGAACTCTCCACCTCCTTCTCCGGTGTCAAAAGAACATTTCACATCATCAATGACCTTCTGCCTTCAACGTCTTCTGCCTCAACATTTCACCTCTGTGGTTCGGCGATGTGAGCTTCTCCACCTTCCTTCTTTTTCTCTGGACACTCGTAAGACTTGTGTCCATTCTTTCCACATGTGAAGCTTGTTATTACTCCACCTCTTCCTCTTCCTCTACCTCTAGTACAAGGAAAAGTGTCGTTGTCATCATAATCTCCTCTTTTCTCGGTATGTTTTCCTCTATGTGAGGTTCCACCTCTTTTAGTTCGAGTCTGAGGTTTCTTTAGGTCCTCCTTGGGCTTCTGATATTTATCCTGGGCAACTGATTTTCCTCTAGGTTGACTTCTACCTCAGCCTCTCTGACCTTGCTTTCGGCTCAGCTTCTCTTCTACTTTCAAAGCCATCTGATAAGCATCTTCCACCATTTATATGGTTACCATGCTCATCTCATCCTGGATATCATATCTTAGGCGATTCATGTATCTAAAAAAAATTTCATCATCGCTCTCCCAATGACCTACCTTGATGTTCATCTTGTAGAATTCTTCAGTGTATTCTTTCACTGTCATCAACTTCTGTCTCAGGTTCTGCATTCTCCTGGACAGAGTAATTTGATAGTCTCTGGGGATGAATTTTTCCTTCATCTTCACGATCATTCTGTCCCAGCTCTTGATCTTCTTCTTTCCTTTGCAACATATGTTAGCTTTCAGTTCATCCCACCACAATGTTGCATGTCCCTTTAATCTTGTGACACTGTTCTTGACCTTCTTGTCTTCCTCGACATATTCATAGTCAAAGTACATGTTCAGAGCTCTAATCCATTATAGAAGCTCCTCTACATCTAGATTTCCCTCATAAACTGGAATTTCCATCTTCGCTCTTGCACCCATTCTTGCAATAGCTTTGATCAAACGTTCATTTGTGGCATCTTCAGCTGCAAATTCCTCTTCATGTTCAGCCTCAATTTCACTCTCGGAATCAATGAGATCCCTAGCACTGACTATGCGTCTTTGTGCTATCTCCATGTCTTTGATTCTATCTCGTAGATCACACATCTCTCTCTCCATGGTTGGATCAGTCATCTGTTAGCCTCTTCTTCTCATCATTTCCCTATCCTTTGGTGGATCGGGTGTTTGTCTGTCCCTTCTCCTTGGTGGCATGGTGAATTCTTCTCTTTCTCTGCTACAGAAGGAAAAGAACCTTTCTGAGCCTTGATACCACTCTTGACGTCGATGCGTGATACCTCTCAACCCGCAGGTAGGAAGGTCCATGTCAACACAGGATCTTTCCTTTTCCACCAGCTCGAAGAACTCTAACGGCTCTTCTATTTCCTTATTGGGAAATATACACCCACAAAAAACTCTCACAGGATCCCCTTGTTACACTTGGGAGATCGGACTTCACACCTTCATGAATCCAGTGGTCAAGCATTGGTCTCTCGGATCCCCAAATCCCGATATAGTCAACGCTGACCCTTTCATTTTTCCTTTTTGGTATTTTCCCTATCGCGATTTCAATGATCACGATGTCAAGAAACTTGTCTCCCTGAATCCCGAATACCGATTTGCTGAAACTCTGATACACTCGTGAACTTTGACTTTCAATGCCTCCCCACTTCTGTCAAGATTTTAGAATTCATAATATCCTGAATCCTAATGCAAATGTTTTGGGACTTCACCCCATGAAGCCCCAAAATAGCATGCCACCTGTCCACTCGCTAACTCCTCCATGGTCCACACAAATCCCTTTTACTTTCGGGACTTCGTGATTCAGGATATCGCGATTCCTGTTGAAATGTTTACGGAACTTCAACCTACAAAATCCTAATTTAGAACCCACGTGTAAATCCAATGGCCCTTGTGGCTTCGATCTACGGTCCTACCCCTCCTAAGCTTTGAATCTTCTGGAACACTCATGGTAACTCCCCTGCTTCTCTGTGAGATCTGATGATTCACGGAACTTCGTGGTTTCTCCTCAGAGAATTCTGATCATCCACTTTCTCCTTAGCGATTTCCATGAATAACTATGTGTTCTTCCACAAACTTGTCCACCTGCAGTGCAAGCTTGTGACACCTTTGTAATTCTTCTAGGTACAACTCCTATGCAACCCTTTTAGTGGTTATAAGGCTTTATCCTTCCTGAGCTTCCTTATAACTCTGAGTCTTAGAGAAGACTCTTGCAAGCACTCCTTACGACAACCTTCAGACACTTCCAAGTGTTGAATCTCCTTTGAACCTACGCACACCTGTAGCAGCAGTCTCTCAACACTTCACTCAGGTTCACAACCCTGAGACTTGGATCAGCCTATGCACTCCTTGCATGTCTCTTGTGCCCAAATGCACTTCTAAATGAATGTGAACAAAATCCACCCTATCTGAACCCTCTGTCAACACACTCCTTGTGGACAATTCAACTGCACTCCTTGCAGGAACCCTTGTTCAGATAGAGAAACAATTGAAAATCATTCCATTATCCTTTCCTCTCAGATTTTATACATTCAACAAGAAATTATTCATACATAGAATAAAATCAATTGCATGACAGAAAGAGCAAAACATTCATGAGAATAACATTCAAAGATGCATACACAGAGAATATATGGACACCATGAGTTTGAATCACAGCTTTCTTTGTATTAATTTAGAACTTCTATACATGGAGTTTGCTACACAGCTCTCTGTTTCTCTTCTATGCTCTATCTCCAATGCTCATGCTGCCTATGTTACAATACACAATGAGGGTGTCTATATCCTATTTCCCTCTTGTGCTCTAAAACTGTCTAATCTAGAATTGAATTCTATCTACTTTACATTAACTACCATAAATGCCTCCTACCTACTAAGGACGAGAGAAAATCATTCAAGGTCCCATTACATTTTACAAGTGCACTTCTTCTTAATGGCTTCATTTAAGATTGCGCAAAAACTTCAAGGTGATTTCAAAATTTGTGCTGGCACTCCTTCTAGCTGTCTAATTATCTCCATGCTAGCTTGCTTGATGTTAGCAATGCTCCTGCATCACTCCACCTTTCACCATGAGGAGGCCTCCTTATATAGGATTGGAAAGGCCTAACCACCTTAGATGGTATTGGGATATCTTGAGGATGTTCCTCCATAATTATTGGATCCTCCCTAAGATCCATCCTTGACCTCAAGTTTGAATCAAACTAACTCTAGAGTTGAGGGGTATTTTTCCCTAATTTTCCTCAACAGCCCAAGATTTCCTCAAATAGCCCAAATTTCCCCAGAATGGGGCACAAAGTTTTGCAACGCTCCCCTAAAGGAGGGAAAGGTGCACTGGAACTCCCTGACAGTGGGTAGGGGAGCGTTGCCCTTCAAAAATGACTTTTAAGTGGTCTTTTTCATGGTAAAATCTTTGTACTCTTTGTCATGTGATTTCTCTTTCTTAAATGAGTCTTTGAGGGTGTCTTTGAAGTGTCCTTTGTGATGTTGTTTTAGAAATGAAATAGGAAATATGATAGTATGAGGTTTGTGACACTTGCGACACTTGTAATGATGACAATAGGTCATCATTGAAGTGAGTAATTTTGATGTGTAATAGATTACCCACCAAAGTGTGAAGTTAGAAGATGAAAAATGATGACTGAAGTACTTTGTAGACTTTTTCTAGCAAGGGTATGGACTTGGAGAACCTGGTAGAAGTTGCACACAACCATCAAAAAAAAATTATGACATGTTTCAAACACAAGCCATGCATACCTATGCTTGAGTGATAAAGACTTTCAAGGTATGGCCACCATAATATACACTACAGATCCATAATTATATTGACAAAAAGGTATAGCCACTGAAGATACACTGTGGATCTATAATTCCATGACATGAACTGATCGTAGCCATGAAAAATACATAGTGGATCTACGAGATGACAAGACATAACCATGGACCAATACAAAGTGGATCGACGTGATAGTATATGTGTCAATATTCAAGAGAAACTCCATCGCAACCTGGGAAAACTAGATAATAGAGTGATTACTCAACCCAGGGTCTTCCTACCAATCCTAATGTAATATGAATCTAGCCATGCGAATAGATGTCCTGATGTCGAACATGGCAAAAACTACTTGATTACTGGTTGATGAGGTAAACTGTTAACAAGTGTGAGGGAAATCACCATTGATGTCAATGATTCCCAAGGTACCTTATTACATTCCAACGAATGCGAATAAATGATATGAAGTCGAACATCGATGGAATCATCTGATTAGAGGTCAATGATGTAAACTGACTATTGGAAGCGAGGAGGCCTACCATTGAGGCATGCATGTACCAAGATACTGACTGGTTTCTAAGTCTAATTTTGGGATAATGTGTTGAATTCGATAGGAACAGGCTCGTCAAAGGAGGTCCTTGATGTATCCCCCACCAATGACATGAAACTGACATAGATATGTAAATTAGTGGATCAAATGAACATGGACTGACACGGGTATTAAAACATGAAATTTGTGATGGTTGAATCTCAAGGAAGATACTTCCCTTGAAAACTGAGGCACAATAGAAAAAACATGACATGGACCAATACATGATGATGCAGTGGATATTGTGACTTTCATTGGGTGACCCAAAGGAGTAAAGAAACTTAGATGATTGTTTCAGTGCAGAGGTTCAACGGATTGAAATGTATGCAAAGACAAAGTATCATGTTCAAGGGAGACCATAAGAGTGACTTGTGATGTTTTCAAAAACTTCTTGGCTTGCTTTCTTCAAAATCCCCCCCCTTCCAGATAGACAAGTACCTATTTTTAATTTAATGAGCTCGAGGAGGGTAACACATGCTTGATATAACTCACCTTCAGTAAGTCCCTCTTCCTTTATTTAACGAACTGGAAGAAGTAAGGGTTCGGTCCCATATGGGCCCTTCAATGTATATTTTTAATGAGTCCAAAGAAGGTAAACTCGATGATTTTTCATGTTTAGAGAGTATGAAAAGAACTTAAAGATGACTCCAGTGTTGTCCATTTTCGTAATGTTAGTCTCGTGAAGCCTAAAAAAAGATAAATTATCACTTGAAAGATGCCCTTTCAAACCTTTTAATGATAGGGAAAGGAAGCAATATCACTCGATAATATTTTCATGTTTAGAGAGTCTCAAAAGACCTTAAAGACGACTCCAGGGGGTCCCTTTTCGTGTATCCATGAGAGTCCAAAAAATAGATAAAAGTTTACTCGATTGTGTTCTCATGTTTTTTTAAGTGTGAGAAGGAACTAAGACCATGCTCATTATTGGTTTCATTTTTACACAAGCTTGAAAAAAAATTAAACTATGCTTCTAAATTCCCAATGTAATTTCCAAATGTAGGGATACCCATGGATGGTTGGTACTCTACTCCCAGCTTGAAAAGATAGTGGCTTAACTCCAAAATTATAACCAAAGGTTGGAGACATGCCCCCCAAGCTTCAATTCATTCACCGACTTTGAGATTATCACCAATTTCTGTACTAGATGGAGAAAAAGGATAAGGGTGGATGAAATGAAGGTTCAAATATGAGACCTAATGAAAGACTCGTCTTGAAATATACAAGATCTAACAAAAGAATTGAACTGATGGGAGAGGTGGCCGTTTCATTTTTTAACGAGCTTGACACAAGAAAATAAATATGCTCAAGGCTCTCGGTTAAGTCCCTAGATTTATGTTTCATTTTTTAACGAGCTTGCTATAGACAAGAAATCTATGCTGGTAGATTCTATTTCATTTTTTTACGAGCTTGCAATGGAGGAGAAAAAATTTGTTCATAGACTTCTCTTGATCATGGCTTCCAAGAGGATAATGCTCTGAAAGGACACCATGTGAAGGGACAAAAATCCATCATGGCTTCCAAGAGATCTTCACTGAATGGAAGAACAATGCTCCAGAAGGAACACATGTCAAGGGTCGCATCAAGGGTAAGGAGATCATGATCTAAATACCCTATCGAAGAGATCACCATGTCAACTTCTAGATATAAGTCATCCTCATCGGAAAAAGAAGGCATGAGAGATAACGCCACATAATTGATCTATGGAGGGGATGATACCATTTGCATATAAGAACTATTTAGGGAGGTCATTGGATTGGTAATCAAGTTAGGACCAGCGCATGAAAGTTGATCAATACTCACCATTCTTCCATCGTGTGGGAAATATATCACACGAAAAAGAGTGGACATAATATATTTCATGGAATAGACATTGTTACACATCAAAATCACTCATTGCAATGATGGCTAGTGTTGTCATTACAAATATTGCAAGTGTCGCATATTGGTCGCAAGTGTCATAAACATCATACTACCTATGTCATCTCTCTAATGACATTGTATGGACACTAATTAACCTCAAAGAATAGATTTTAAGAAGGAAAATAAATTGATAGAAGAGTACAAACCTTGTGCCACTAAAACATCAATTTTTGGAGGGAGCACTCCCCTACCTACTGACAGGGAGTGCTCGCACTTTGTAATCCATTATAGAGGAGCCTTCCAACACTCTATGCCCCTTTTGAAGGAGTATTTTCCTTGTTTGGGAAAAAATTGGTTTGTTGGAGGAAATCAGGGGACAATCCCCTCAATATCTAAAGGTAGTTGGGTTCAAATATTGGGTCAAGGCATGATCTTAGGGGAGATCCACAACTAAAGGAGAGGAATCCTCAACTTATCCCAAATATCTCTCAAGTGGTTATGCCTCTCCAAGCCTATATAAGGAGGCCTCTGCATGGTAGAAGGATATATGGAGATTGAGAATTACACAAAATTTATGATTCCATAAGTGAGATTCCATTGGATCATAACCAATGTAGATTAATTGAGCAAAGGGGTTGGAAAAGGAGAGCTGGAAGAGGTTTTTGCACCTCCATCAAAGGATTGTAAGCACCTTTTAATTATTCTCATTAATAATCAATGCTTGGCCTGTTTATTTTAAATTTATTTTTGTTCCACATGAATTTGTCTTCAGTAGATAGATCTATACTTGAGCTAATCTCAATATAATAGGAAGTTCTTTGTATCTTTATTTGTTTTAAAGGACCTATCAAGGAGCTCGGGATTGGATATTAGCTTGGATCTTGCGAGGACAAATGTATTTAACGAGGTACATATCCCTCTTCTTTATTTTCACATATTAACTTAATTATATATAAAAAGGATGTTAGCATCCATGTTAAGAATGTTTCTGTCTTAGCCTTAGGAGTCTAGAGACCAAGAGGGAATCAGCTTGTCTGTAGGAGGATTCACTTGTAACAGAAATTGGTGACTCCACTAGAGAGGAGCTATGATATTTGTGTCCATTCCCATATCTTGTTTTGGTCCTTTTCCCTTTCTTGACCTTCTCCATATTGTCTTTGATTATTAGATCTATTTGATTTCTTCTTTGTTTCGTCATGATCACCCTAATTTACTGAGTCTGTTTAGAAATTTGGTTTTCTAAGCCTTTTTCTAAGTTTTGAGAGTAGAGTGCTCCCCCTTTGTTGCTATTAGAGCACCAACCCTCCCCATTAGCCTTACACAGAGTGTTGGAATGCTCCAGTTCCCCTTACACTAGAGAGCTACCCCCTTTCTGTGAGAAATTCTCCAGAATTTTCATCTTCTGAAGCTTTTTCTTCATTTTGGTTTTGACTCAGGAGTTTCATCCTCTCATTTCATCTTGGTATTGGCCTTCAACACCCTATTTTCTAAGAATTAATCTCTTCTTGTTTGGTATTTTGACATATTCTTTCCTTGCTTTGAAGTCACTCTTCATCTTTATTGATTTAAAGGTTTCTTGATTTATTCTCACTTATTTGGTTGAGTAGAAACCTTTGTTAGGAATTTCAAAGATCTGTGTACCATCCCATTTGATCTTTGAGGTATTTTTTCCCAAACATTCTTCAATCTTTTTGAGTTTTTTGGTTTCATTTTGTAAATTTTGTGATCTTTGTCTTGCTTGTTAATTGTCATGAGAGTGTGTCTTTGTTTGTGAAAAACTTGCTTCTAATTGTCTGAACTTTTTTCAATATTAAAACCTTAATGACATTAAAATTTATTTCATCAAAATTGATAATCATTCACACACAAAGAAGAAGGATATATTTGTACGATTGTTTTTGAATATTAGAAAGGAATGTTTATGAGAATTTTGGCTTTACACTGAATTTGATTGAGAAACAAATTGATTGAGGACATTGCATTTTAGTGTTTGATAGTGAAAACAACTTTTTCTCCTTTCCTTAGATAGGAATTCATTGAAAGAAATGATTTCTTATCATATTTTATGCATTTTTGGGGAATTGAGTCTTAACACCATCAGTTTTCACTTTCATATACCCTTTGAGTAAAGAACAACTGCAAAATGAATGCTAATTTAAAATTATCTAGAACATTTTGTTTTTAGTATCTTCCGCCAAAATTAGACTAGGATCAACACTTTGGAATAGGAAGTGAGTAAAACTCTCCAAAGTATTCAAAACAAACATTTGCATCTTGTGGTAGGGAGAGAAAAATCCAATTGTCGTATAGGTTTTCTCGAATCCTCCTCTCACATAGGGGTTATGCACGAGGTCGCTTTCGGCAGAATTACGGAGGTTATCCCTCCGTGGTTCAACTATCTGTAGTGGTTGGATCATATATTGAGGTTTCTTCTTGAGTCTCAACTGGTTTCATTTGGTCTCGATGCTTTGTGAAATCTGAATCCATTCGAGGTCCTCTAGATTTCTACCAGTCCACTTGTCCTCAGTTCTCTCGAAGGATTTCAGACTTGTTATCCTGCTCATACGTTTAGAATGGACTGTCAACTGTACCCACCCAGGGGCTAACTGGGAGTTGGTGTCCTTAGATTGCATAATATTCAAGTACTTACATGAGGTGATGGTGAAGGGAAGTCTCACTGTACCTGGAACAAACATTGGTCAAACTCACTCGAGCTCCTTGGAGGGTAAATCGACAATTACTGCGTGGAATATTGCACCAAGGTGAAAGTACATTAAAAAGGTCACTATTGTAACTATTCCACCATATCCTATCCCCTTCTTGACTTGATCATGTGATGTTGGATTTCATCACCAACTAGTATGATCATTGAGAGAAGTTTTGTTTTCTTGGTTTGATTCCTAGATTTGATTAGTGTATGTTGTTTCTTTGTCGTTAGTTGGCCATAGATTTTTTCCATCAATTTTTTTCTACCAACACCGACCCGCCATGCTGTTTTCATAGGGTATAGGGACTTACCCAATTAAATATGGAAAATTACCCCCCTTTACCCCCTCATTCTATGGAGGGCTCTCCTCAACAGAGCGAGGTCCAGGACGTTATAACCTCATGGGAGGAAGTTTCCACTTATTTAGAATATTTTCGAATTGTTACAGATCCTATGGAGGCTTTCCACATTCCTACAGGATATGAAAGGCATTTTTTCCAGATAAATTTCGGCGAAGAACTTGTTTTCATTGATCCTTCTGAAATTCCGATCGGGTCTCATTCGAATCCTTTGGTCAGAAACCCCCTTTGGACTTCTGATATAGTTTGAAGCCTACCTCGCACAATGTGAGACCTTTATGTATTAGGGATAGGTGTCGATATCCCTATCATATCCCAAATATCCAAAACATCTATTACCTATACCATACCTTTAGATCATTTTACTGGTACAACCATTAGTTCCATCACACCATCCGTTGATCTGAATATGCAATCTGTTGGTCCAAGTTTCACTATTTCTCTCTAGATGGTCCATTCTACGATGGTCCCTCAGGTTGTGCAGTGATGATTTTAAGGATGGAAATTTATTTTAAAATGTAGAACACTTGACGAATCTTACTAATCCTTCATATGCCAACTATAAATGCTTGGCAATATTTTTGTAAAAAAATTCAAATTTCTAAGGATTTTATATGGTTTTTATAATTTTTTGTCAATTTTTAAGCTAAAATAATTTTATCCTATAGAATTTGGGTGAATCATTTTTAAAATAGAGAATCACGTTTTTGGAAAAACCATGGAAAATTAGCCCATGAGCAAAATTTAACCCCTAAAATCATCCCTCACATGAGCAAAATTGTGACTATTCCCACTGGTAATTTGGTGGTTATCCAATCTCCCATTAATGGTACACCACTATCATCTTGACCTTCCTCATCACTTCCCCTTGGGTACAGAGCACTGAATCCTTTCGTTGTCAACACTACCCATGTTATACCCAAAATTTCTATACCTATACAAAAACCTGGAGGGACCGGTCTTGGTGTCTCTAATCCATTAAGTGGCATCCACCAGTTGTTTACATCTAGTTTCCAAATTCTAGGGACTCAACCCCATGCTAGGGGGAAACCTCTTTTCGAAGGTCAACCTCCATTTGGGGGGCATCCTCCTTTTAGAGGGAAACCTCCTTTCAGAGGGCAACCTCCGTTTGGGGGGAAACCTCCATTTGGGGGGAAACCTCATGTTGGGGGGAAGCCTCAAACTGGAACCCATCATCAACCTTCTAGATAGAATGTGTCTACAACGCCCAAACCTTGGCACACTCCTTTTCCTAGAAATCCACTATTCCCTAGGGGGAAACATTTTCAAGGAAAACAACAACCTTATCCTCCTTACGGAAAAAATGTTTATCCACCTTATGGAAAAACCCATCAACCGAACTATAATCCTCAAAATCCATCAGGTTATCCTTTGCTTGCACATGTTTCTCAACCCTCTTCAAATCATGTTTACTCTGGTCTAAAACAATCGTATGCACTCTACCTCCCCACAAAATCAAATCTCTAAGGTGAATGCAGTTCAATTTGCCCCTTCACAAAAAACCAGAGGTAAGAAGAAGACAAAGAACAAAAAAAAAAAGAATAATAACAATGAACAATCGAAAGCTCAAAACCCACCACCTACTAACAAAAAGAAACCACAACAAAAACTGAAGTTTCTGTGTCTCATTTGTGGTCATGATCACTTCACTCGAGACTATCCACATTGTGATGAAGTGGCCAAACTTTTCAAGGGGAATTCCCAACCTGTTGTGCTTACTCAACCTTTTCCACAGCAACAATCTATGGTTACTTAAACCCCCTCTCCAGGGGGCAGTTCCAACCATCCTTCCCATGATGAATCCTCGATAAGTGCCCATATTTACATGTTTAACGAGATTTATTTAACCACTTTCTCTAAAACATATGACACACGAGTTAAACCTGAAAAAGGAAAGGTCACTAATGGTACCGGTACTTTACCAGATCCATCACCATCCTCTGTTAGTCCTCCATTAGTTAATCCTCCATCTGGACCACTTCATATTGAGAAATGTACATTTAACTCTATCTTATGCCCTCCTAAGAGAACTATCCATAAATATACCTATGATCCTAGTTCACGTGCCACCCAAAACTACAACATTTTTGAAGATTTGGCTCAAGCACCATGTGTTATGTCCACGTTAGAAGTTATATAGAACTATCCCAGTCAACGTAGAACACTCTTGGTTGCTATTGGCATTGCTGATCCTGATTAGTCCAACAATATCATGTTTAACCTGGAAAATTATACATCTCGACTCTCCCACCAACATTTTTTCCAAATTGATGTTGTTGTTCACAATCAACAAATTCATCGAACCATCTTGGATGATGGAGCCTCTACTTGTGTCATGTCTTTATCATGTTTGAAAGGTTTAAAATCACCTACACTTAAAAAATCTCCAATGATGTTACGTGCATTCGATGGGTGAGATTTTCATCCCCATGGGATTTTACATTCCCTACCCAACCAGTTGGGCATAAAAATTGTCACTATTGATGTCGAGGTGGTTGATGTTCCCCTCGATTACAACTTATTACTTGGAATAAGTTGGTTTTATGCTATGACTATCGTTGCATCATTAGTATTTCGATGTGTTCAATTTCCCCATCAAGGTAAAATTGTCACTGTCGATCAATTAGAATTCTGTACACCTGACGCTCACACTCCTGCTACCAACAATATTCCCTTTCTGGGAGATCAAAATATCACGTATGAAAGAATTGGTGTTGTCTTGTTGAAAGACTCTAGCCTTATGGGTACCTTCCCTACACCACTTCCACCCACCACACATCATGTTGCCATAATCAATATGATTTTGACTATGGTTTACCAATCCTTGGAATCATATGACCCTTGGATTGTACCTAGTCCATTGGAATTCAATGCACTAGGTGACACCATGACACTTAGTCCAGCCAAAACCTCATACATTTCCAACCAATCTGCCTCTCCCTCCTTAGATGACCAACATCTCTTGGCACCTGACACTTACTCGATTCCATCATGGTTAAATTCCTTGACGTATGCATTCGAATACATTTCCCAATTTTTTCCTTCTGATGAATCAATAATGGAAATGCTTATCATCGACGATGTACCTTGGGATGATAGCCATCATCGATCCTATTTTCTTCCACCTCTCGAAGAAATCTAGGAATATATAAACTCTATCTTCCCCCCCTGATGTTTTCCAATTTACCCAATGACCTATACTTACACAAGATTCCATTTTGAAGGGAATTTAGGAAACATTACCTCTATAGTAGAAACAAATATTTCGATCAAGGAAGGTATCGTAGAAAATATTAATCTCGGTGTTAATTGTACACCTGAGGAAGTGGTTTCCTATATCACTTTGTTTAAATAATTTCACAATGTCTTTGCTTGGAGCTATGAAGAGATGCCAGGGATCAATCCTTTGATCATTGTGCATGAGATTAAAACCTACCTAGGTTTAAAACCTGTTCGATAGAAACTCTACTCGGTCCATCCTAAGAAGACCGTGACCATTAAGGAAGAAGTTGAGAAATTATTGAAATCTAGCTTCATCTATCCTGTCCCTTTGACGGAATGGGTTTTGAACATTTTTTCAGTTACTAAGAAGGAAGGAACCATTTGTGTCTGTGTTGATTATAGGGACCTCAATAAGAATTTTATGAAAGCCAACTACCCTACGCCCTTTATCGACCAGATCATTGATAATTGCACAGGTAGTGTAATTTTCTCTTTCATGGATGGTTTCTCGGGGTATAACCAGATTGACATTTCACATACTTATCAACATAAGACCACTTTCATCTACCTGTGGGGAACTTTCACCTATCAGAAGCTACCATTTGGCCTTAAAAATGCTGGTGCTACATTCCAAAGAGCCATGTCCTATGCTTTCCATGATATCAAACATATTGCAGAACCTTACCTTGACGATTTACTTGCCCACTCATCCAATCACTCAGACCATTTTTGTAATCTTTGGGATATTTTTCTTCGATGTCAGTTCTACCATATTCATTTGAACCCACATAAGCGTATTTTTGTTGTTGAATCAGGCCAACTCCTTGGATTCATTGTTTCCAAGGACGCGATTTGGGTGGATCCCTTAAAAATTAATGCTATCTTAGCTTTACCTCCACCTAACAATTTGACACAACTCCAAAGTTTGCAAGGGAAGGCAAACTTTCTTCATTGTTTCATTTGTAACTATGCTGAGATTACAAAAGGATTTATGCACTTGTTACAGAAAGACACCCCTTTCATTTGGGATGACACTATTGAATGCTCGTTTACTTCTCTTAAGAATGCATTAACCAAAACTCCTTTGTTACATCCTCTGAATTACACAAAGGAATATATCCTTTACTTAGTAACCTCCACTTCCACTATTTCCATGGTGTTAGTTCAAGAGGACCCTAACAGTGAGGAACGCGTGATAGATTATTTGAGCAAAATGCTATCTGGTCCAGAGCTCAGATATTCACATGTTGAAAAGTTGGCTTTGATAACCATCATATCTATCCAAAGAATTTGTCACTACATTTTGCTACGCACCACCACAATTATTGCAGACTCGAACCCCATGTACCACATTTTGACACGTCAAGTTCTTGGGGGAAAATGTTTGAAATGGATTGTTATCCTTCAGGAATTTGATCTCGAGTTCACTAAATCGAAAGCTAAAAAGTCCCTATTGTTTGCAGAGCTTATTTGCAACTTTCCCCATGTTGATGAAGATACAAAGCCCGAAGATTCTCTCCCGGATGAAACTATGTTCCTCATTAGCATGTTCGATCCTTGGTATGGAGATATCCTTCTTTATCTCCATACCCAACATTTTTAGCCCGATATCTCGCGAGAAGAATGTCGTCGTATCCACCACCATTCTTTTCGTTATCTTATTATTAGTGACACTTTATACCGCCGTGGCATCGACACTATCCTGCGATGTTGTCTCACTCATGAAGATTCTGAATGCGTTCTTAATGAATGTCACCTTGGAGCCTATGGTGGTCATGTTTATGGGATGGCTACCACTCATAAAATTTTATGTGCCATTTACTTTTGGCCCTCAATTTTCAAAGATTGTATTGAGGCAGTCAAAAATGCTCACCATGCCAAGTTTTTCATAAAAAGGAACGAACCCACCCTGATCCACTACATCCCATTGTTTCCATCAACCCCTTTGCCAAATGGGGCATTGATTTCATGCAATGTAATCTTACCTCAGTCGGGGGGCATGGCTATATAATTCTTGTCATCGATTACTTTACAAAATGGGCTGAGGCTATGCCTACATTTCTGAATGATGGTCGTACTGCAACTGTTTTCCTTTTTAACCACATCATCACTCGTTTTGGTGTTCCACACGCCATTTTCATTGATCATGGTTCACACATTAAAAACTAGATGATGAGTGAGTTGCATGCCAAGTTAGGTTTTCTCCATGAAAACTCATCCCTGTACTATCCTCAAGTGAATGGACAAGTTTAAGACATCAAAAAATTCCTCAAAACTATGACCCAATGGATGGTAGGGACCAACAAAACATCTTGGCATCTACAACTTTTCTCCTCTCTCTAGGCCTACCGGACCTCAGTAAAAAATACTACTAGTTTCACTCCTTTCCAACTAGTATATGGCATAGAAGATATTTTACCAATCGTGTGCGAAATTCCTTCATTAAAAATCAAAGTAGAACTACTACCCCACACTTTTGCTGAAGAAGAACATTTCTTACACTTGACTAGGTTGGATGAAACATGTCATGATGTTGCTCTCATCAATGATACATATCAAAAAAAAATCAAGAATCAATACGACAATGTTGTCCATCCTCTCACTTTTGTAGAAGGAGACCCAGTCCTTGTTTATGACCAGGCTCATGACAAGTTAGGGACGGGTAATTTAGAACATCTATGTCATGGTACTTACATCATGAAATGTGTTATACATAGAGGCTCCTACAAGTTAGTGTACTACGACAAAATATTCCTGGATGATCCTCAGAACGGGCTTTACCTGAAGAAGTACTATGCTTAGGACATCTAGCATATGTGATTTGTACACTATTGTATTTTAGTTTGGTGTGTCCTTTTCTTTTGCATGCTCAAGTTTTTTCCTTAGCCTTATACTGTGTCTTGTGTTTTCATGCACATATGACATATCCCTTTCCTATATTTGTTGAGTTTTCAGATGGTGCTAGTAAACACACCCAGAACGTTGCTTCTGTAGCTTGGGTCATTTACCACTCCTACGATTTGGTGAGCGACGATTTGGTGAGTTCTAGAGGTATTTTCTTAGGATTGAAAACTAATAGCATGGAAGAATATCATGTTGTCATCAGACTTTTAACCGAATCATCCTCCCTAGGAATTTCTCGCATAATTGTCAATCTGGACTGTCAACTCATGGTCTGTCAACTTAATTGAGTCTACACTATTCGTAATCCTATCTTTCTATGACTCCACCTATGAGTTCACTGTATTGAATGAACGTTTTATTTTATCGAATACCAACACATACCAAGAGAACTCAATACCATTTTAGATTCGTTAGCAAATTACAATATGGATAAATATCTCACACATAGATAAGTTTTCATAAAATAAATGAATCACATCACATATCATCATGTAAATTAAAACACATCACATAAGAGACATCATCATTCGAAAATCATTTGGCACCGTAAAAACTCGAAAATGTATATATATACGGCATGAATGAAAAAGTTCGGTTCCATAAAAAATGGTACATAGATAGGAAAAATGTGGGTCTTCACACTCATAAACATCATCATACAAACTATCCAATCATCAGGAAGATCCTAATCTCCCTGCATCAAATTATGTTGCGAGTAACATATCACTGCACGGGCTATTCTCCTTAGTAAAGAGTTAATATTCTCAGACACCCCCAAAGTGTGTCTTTGTAGATGTAGTGGTACTTCCCGCCTCCTAAGAGGAGGGATACCCATCGTGAGACCTTGGAGGTTTCTTTCAACCTCCAGGGGACCCCCTACTGCTACCCCTTGATATGCCACTATCTAAGCATCCCCATGATGCCCCAGTGATGGCATATCTGATGGACATATTTCTTCTCTATATGCATGATGAAACGATACATCTATTAAATACTCTTCTATGTACTCTAAAAAAATTATAACATTCAAAAATTAAAAAAATTAAAAACACTTGACAAGATCAGTTTGATTTCTTACCTAATGAATCCCAATCCTCACCTTCTAGAAGAATCAAATCCATGCTTCCCCATAAATCTACTCCAGCATATGGAAAGTCTTCCATCATGATCAATTTGCATCTCAACCAAGCGAAGAAATCACCGGTGATTCTGAACTCTAAATATGGGCCTAGTCTCAGAGATAGGGTGGTCCACCACTCCATAGGTGGTTCTCTTGATGGCCATATTGGTAATGAAATATGAGTTTTCATCCGAGGAATTCATTCTAAGAAGAAAGAAACCAAGATTGAACCATAACCGAACTTCTTCTGCTTCCCTAATCTACATCTCGTAATCTGTTCCTTCATGTGATGAAGGAAGCCTACACTCCAGTTAAATAGTGTTGGCTCTAGACACTGTAAACATTAGGCCACTTGTGATATTAAAACTAGGTGTGCACTCGTACTTTATTCTATACTCATAATGGAAAACAGAATGGATCAAAGAGATAGATCCCTGATATCTTTGATCACAATTCTGCCACCCACTAGTCTCGCTCCCAAGACACAATGGTTTTCTAGATACTCATCCATGGGCGCAAGAAGTACCCACTTCCTGATTAGATATATGGGAGCCCCTATTTTTGAGAGACCAGTTACAAAGTACACATATTCTAACTCAATGGTAAGAAGTGGTGTTCCTATCTAGAATCTTTGTTCTGCAACGTTCCACAACCCGATCATATGCTTAAGAACAAGCACCTCTTTCTTCATTTTTTTCATTTTGACATATTTGAGGAGACTGCAATTCCTCAAAGTGACACTTGATTGGGGACTTTGAAAAGTGGACACATCATAGAGATCATTCTCTCTTTCTTTCCACTCAAGCATGATTTTTTTCGAAATCACCTCAATCAACAATCAAAATTTTCATTAAAAATCACATGTTTCAACAATCTTTGGGCAATTTTAAAAACTTTTAAAAATAATTTTTGTGTCTTGTAAAATACCAAATCCCTCTTTGCATGAACATCAAGATGCCAACACACCCTTACATTATCCATCAAGTATTCAAAATTTTAACAAAAAAACTTCACGTTTTGAGCATGCGTTGGACATTTTGGGCAATTTTTATTATGGTTTTTTGGACAACACCCTCATAGCCACTACACCAGAGTGTAAAAGCACCCTTTAATGACTAAGAGGGGCATTTTCCAAGCCATTCAACACTCCCCCACAAATTTTAGAGGAGCTCTGAGATTTTTGGGTGCTTTGAGCCGACCCAGGGCATCATGTTTTATAAATATTTATTTCCTTAAAATAAAATGTGAACCATGTAAATGAAAGAAGGGAAGAAGAGCACCAACCTGGTCCAAAAAATGAGGAAAATGGTTGACCATAGCTCCGACACTGAGCAAAACAATATTCACCTCCAAATGGAAAATTCTCCACTGCTACAAATATGGGCACAAATGAAATGGTAAATGACACTTTTACCCCATTTTACTATTATACATTTCATTTTTTTGCCTAAACATATAGTTTTGGGGTTTTTTAAAATATTTTGGAGGCCATATTAATCCCCTGGAATGTAGTTTTGACATTATTGATAGGGTTCAGAGAAATTTTGTTCATTTTTTATCTTGTCACATTCATGAGCATAGTCTTAATTCATTCTTAAGCTCAAAAATATAAGAATGCGTTGGGTAAGATTTTATTTCTTTTTCATAATAGCATGGATAAATGAAAAAGGAACCCCCTAGATTCTTCTTTAAACTCTTTTCAGACTCTCTAAACATGAAAATATTGTCGAGTGATCTTGCTTCCTTTCCCACTCATTAAAAGGTTTGAAAGGGCATCTTTCAAGTGATAATTTATCTCTTTTTTGGCCTCTCAAGACTAACATTATGAAAAAGGACAACATTGGAGTCATATTTAAGTTGTTTTTAGACTCTCTAAATATGAAAAACCACTGAGTTTACCTTCTCTGGACTCATTAAACAATCATACATTAAAGGGCCCATATGGGACCAAACCCTTACTTCTTCTAGTTTTCTAAACAAAGGAAGAGGGACTTACTGAAGGTGATTCATATGGAGCATGTGTTACCCTCCTCAAGCTTGTTAAATTAAAAATATGTACTCGCCTATCTAGATGGGGGAAAAATTGAAAGATGCAAGCCAAACAATTTTTGAGAACACTACCAGTAACTCTTACGGTTGCCCTTGAACATGACACTTTATCTTTGTACACATTTTACTTCGTCGAACCTATGCACTGAGCCAATCCTCTGAGTTTATTTTACTCCCTTGGTTCACATGAAAAAATTCACAACATCCACTGCATCATCAAGTTTTGTTCCATGTCAAGTTTCTGTTGTTGTGCCTCAGTGTTCAAGGGAAGTATATGCCTCGAAAGTCAGACATCACAAATATCTTGTTTCAATACTTGTGTCAGTCCATGTTCATTTGATCCACCAATTACATATCTGTGTCTATTTCATGTCATTGATGGGGAATACATCAAGGCCCTCCTTCGACGATTTTATTCTTTTCGACTTCAACACATTATCCAGGAGTTAGACTTAGAAACCAGTTAGTACTTTGGAACCTGCATGCCTCCTCATGTATGACAGTGGGTTTACATCATTGACCCTTGATTGGATGATTCCATGGATGTTCGACTTCATCTCATCCATTCACATTCACTGGAATTTACTAAAGTACCTTGGGAATCATTGGCATCAATGGTGATCTCCCTCACACTTGTTAACGGTTTACCTCATTGACCGGTTATCAAGTGGTTTCTACCATGTTTGACATCAAGACATATATTCACACGGTTAGATTCGTACTACATCAGGATTGGTAAGAAGACCTTAGGTTGAGTTATCAGTCTTGTATATACTTTTCCCAGGTTGCAAAGGAGTTCTTTTGAACTATGAGACATATACTGTAACATCGATCCACTTTGTATTGGTCGTGTCTATGTCTTGTCATCTCATAGATCCACTGCGTATTCTTCATGGCTATGATCAATTCAGGTCATAGGAGTATAGATCCAAATTGTATCTTCGGTGTCTATACCTTTTATCAATATAATTATGGATCCATAGTGTATTTTATGGCATCCATACCTAAAAAGTCTTTATCACTTAAGCATAGGTATGTCTGCCTTGGGTTTGAAACATGTCGTAATATTTTTTTGATGATTGTGTGCAGGTTTCTACAACCTCTCTGCATCCATACCCTTGCTCAAAAAATTCTACAAAGTACTTCAGTCATCATCGTCTTTTGACTTTGCACTTTCAGGGGCAATCTGTTACACATCAAAATCACTCATTCCAATGATGGCTAGTGTCGTCATTACAAATATCGCAAGTGTCTCAGATTTTTTGCAAGTGTCTCAAGTGTAGAAAACATCATATTTCCTATGTCATCTCTCTAATGAAATAATAAGGACACTAAGAAACCTCAAATACTAGTTTTGAAGAAGGAAAATCAATTGACAGAAGAGTACAAACCTTGTGCCACTAAAAAAGCCACTAAAACATCAATTTTGGGAGGGAACGATCCCCTACTTACTGACAGGGAGAGTTGGCACTATGTACTCCCTTATAGAGGAGTGTTACAGTGCTTTGTGATCCTTTTGAAGGAGTGCCACCCTTTTTTGGGCGAAATTTGGTTTGTTGGAGGAAATTAGGGGAGAATCCCCTCAATATCTGAAGGTAGTTGGGGTTTGAATCTTGGGTCAAGGCATGATCTTAGGGGAGATCCAAAACTGAAGGAGAGGCATCCTCAACTTATCCCAAATATATCTCAAGTGGTTAGGTCTCTCCAAGCCTATATAAGGAGGCCTCCTCATGGTAGAAGGATATATGGAGATTGAGAATTACATCAAACTTATGATTCCATAAGTGAGATGACATTGGAGCATAATCAGTGTAGATTACTTGAGAAAAGGGGTTGGACAAGGAGAGCTGGAAGAGGTTGTTGCACCTCCATCAAAGGATTGTAATAACCTTTTACTTGTTCTCATTAATAATCAATGCTTGGCCTATTTCTTTTAAATTTATGTTTGTTCCACATGAATTTGTCTTCAGTAGATAGATTTATATTTGAGCTAATCTTAATAAAATAGGAAGTTATTTGTATCTTTGTTTGTTTTGTAGGACCTATAGAGGAGCTCAGGATTGGAGCTCAACATGGATCTTGTGAGGAAAAACATCGTTAACAAGGTACATATACCTCTTCTTCCTTTTTGCATATTAGCTTAACTATATCTAAAAAGGATGTCAGCATCCATGTTAAGCACTTTTCTGTCTTGGCCTTAGAAGTCTAAAGACCAAGAGGGAATCCACTTATTCATAGGAGGATTCACCTGTAACAGACATAATCTCTCCCAAGGAGTAAATCGAAATACAAGGGGTCCTGGACTACCATAACATCAATAAAGATAATTTTCCCTCCCAAAGTTATGGGAAACTGGGGAAGGATCCCTAAAGGGTGACTGGTTCCTCTGTTAAAAGAGAACAGATTCTAGGTAATTGACACAAGCTAACAATAACCCAAATATTACCAAGCAATAGAGGACAAAATACTAACAGACGAACCTTCATCTATCAGCACATGAGGAACGTCCTGATCAAAAACCTGTATTGTAATATTGAAAGTAATGTGAGAGGGAAGACGAGGTCCAATTAGCACACCCCAATCAAAGAGGATGGCCTCATTACCTGGAGAGGGATTAGCATGAGAAGGATGAATGCCCCCCAACATGGTAGATTATGTATCAATGAGAAAAACGTGGGAAGAATCAAGTTTACTCTCTAGCAGGAGAGTAGGATTGATTAATAATGACAACAAATCAACCACTTGGGTTTCATTCTCCAAGGGGAGAATGGGGTCGATATGTGGAAACAAATCGACCACTTGGGTTTCACTCTCTAATGAGAGAGCAGGATTAGTCGAAGATGGTATCAAATCAACCACTTTGTCAACTGGTTCAACTAAGGACATGACCAGATTGATGACATGATCAACCATATTGACCGATCAAGGGACCGAAGAAACCACTTTGGCACTCGTCAGAGGAGGAGTGGGATTGACCATGTTGGCACTCTTCATATGAACGGTGGGACTGACCAATGATGGGACTAGATCAGTCACTTGGGTTTCACTTTTCATATGAAAAGTGGGGTTGATCGATGATGGAACTGGATCAACTACTTTGGTTAGTGGTTCAACTGAGGATGAAACTAGATTGACCACTTGACCAACCGAACTAATCAAGGATGGAACCATATTTACCATTCCATCAACTAATGATGGGTGGGGGAAATATTACGATAACCAGTTGGTATTTGAAGCTTTTAAAAAAGAGAGTAAATCTCATCCATATGAGGACAAAGGCGAGAATAATGATCACCTTTGCATAACATATAAGGAAATTTGAAAGTTTTCTTCTTCTTACCAACCTTAACATCACTAGTTTATGGGGTGTCACCAGCATGTCTAGCAGAGGCCAATGATGTGGAGGAACAAATTTCTAATACCTTGGGAAGACCAGATAAATCCCTCAGAAAGTGGTCACCCTTACAAAGACTGCAAGGGAATTTGGGTTTGAGATTCTTCATTTTAATCTTATCGACCTCATCAACACTCCCAGTATGATTAATAATAGCTGGTTGCTTGGATACAACATCTGATATGGTTGGAGGCTTGGTCCTTTTTGGGTTCTTATTCTTCTTATCTTTTCATTTCTTCTTCTTCTTATCAACCCAACTACTTTCTTTAGAGCTTTCACTAGGTGAAGAAGGAGAAAGGGAAGGAGACTTAATGGGTGAAGAAGGTGAAAATTCGACATGAGGTTGATGTGTGGTTGGTGTACTTACATCTAAAGTATTAGGTGCAGCTAAATCACTGGGAAGATTCAAGGTCACCGGAGTGGGGAAAAACCAAGCCAGTAATCCAATGATGAGTCCCAGAAGACTCAGTGTGGCAATGTATGGAGGACCAATGTTTCCAAAATAAGGAAAGGTGAAAGGTTCCCCGGGACAAGGGGTTCCTCCATTGGTACTCCCAGGAGTTGATTCCATTAACACTGACTCGACCTAAGGTCCACTAAGTAAAACAAACAACACACGCTATGAATCTAAGAAGCAAAAAATGAAACAAAAATTCCCACAATGAAACCGCTAGTTGGTGATGAAATCCAATGTCGCAAGATCAATATAGGAAGGGTTGGGGATAGAGTAGGTGGATCGGTTACATTGGCATCCTTCTTAACAGACTTACACCTTGGTGTAGGTTCCATGCTATAATTGTGGATTTACCCTCCAAGAAGCTTGAGTGAGTTTGACCAACGTCTGTTCCAGGAATATTGAGACTTATATTCACCGTCACCTTCTATAAGACACTGACTATTATGGCTACTAATGTCACCAACCCATTGTCATCCCCTGGGTGGGTACAATCGTCAGTCCAGTCCAAACATATGGGAAAGATAACAAGTCCAAAATCCTTCAAGAGGATTGAGGACAAGTGGACCTGTAGAACTCCATAGGACCTCGAATAGATTCAAAATTCATGAAGCACCGAGACCAAATGAAGACATTTGAACCTCAAGAAGAACCCCCAATATACAATATGACTACTAAGAATGGTTAAACAACAGAGGGATAATATCCATAACTTTCTCAAACGCGACCTCGTGTGTAACCCCTGTGTGAGAGGGGGATCATTATAAGCTTATACAAAATTGGATTTTCTCTTCCTATCGCAAGATGCTAAGTTTGTTTGAAATTTTTGGAAAGTTATCCTTTCAACCTATTCCAAAGCCCTACACCTTAAGCTAATGTAGGTTTGCTAAAAAAAAATGAAAACATGTTTGATAAATTTTATTTTAGCACTTGATTTTAAGGTTGTTTTTTACTCAAGAGGAACATGGAGTGAACTAAATGATGTTTTGATCGACTCTAAACAATGCAAAGAAATGAGAATACAAATATGTCACTTCGATGAAAGATATATTACGAGAAGGATAAAACTTTTGTCATTCCCAAATGCATAATGTCCCAAAAGTTTTATCAAACTCATCAGTGTCAATATCTTCAAGAAATGAGTCAAAGAGACTATATACCAATACACGATTCTTGCCCCCCCCAAGACTAAAAAATGCCAAAAATCATGCAATTTTGCTACTTCAAATGCAAACTAGTTTAACTACCCAAAAGAAAGAATGCATCTATATTATTTTCTTGATTCTAATGTATAAAGAACATAAATACAAATCCTTCAATGCTCCACAACTTTCAATCAGAAGAAAGCGTCATATGCAGATGCAAAAGACATGAAGCGACAAAGGTTTCAAACAAAGCATGCACTCAAAGAAATGAGAACTGAAAGAAAACAAGTAGAAACTTGTTATAACAAGAAATAAATCAAGGATTCAACAACTGACAAAAATTCAAGGAGTACAAGAAGATGCAGAGAAGAATCCAAGAAAAGATAGAGAGAAAGAGAAATCACTCAAATTGTCCCGACAAAACAAGCAGCTAGAAAGGGAAATTTCACATTTTGGAAAATGTTTCAAGCTCCAATAAAGAAAATAAGGGGTGATAAGCACCAAATATCAATCTAAATAACTTCACAAACCAATCACAAAGTCTAGGTAAATACTTCCACAAAACAAACTGAGAAAAATTGAGCAGAAATGGGCAAAAAACCTCCAAAAAGGAAACCAACACTCCATGTATCAAGGTTACAGAGTGTTGCAACTCTCCCTAAATAACTATAGGGGAGTTAAAATTCTTTTATATGGCCTACAGGGGTTTGTTGATCCACCTGAAAATTCAAAAAACAGTCAAAAAATGAAGAAAAACTTATCGAGAATGCATAAAAATTGGTCAAATTTCTAGTGAAGGTAGGAGAAGGCTAATGGATGATGGAAAAAAAATAAAAGTGATATGAAAGGTGGGAAAATATAATCAAATACAATATTAATTTCTTGGGAAAAATTACCTCAAATATCAAATGGAACAATGGATAGATCTTTGAATTTCCTTACAACAACTTTCATTGAATCAGATAAATGAAAAAAGAAGTAGATCGACTCCAAATCTCAAAGAAGAAGAATGACTCAAAGTAAGGAAGGAAGATGTCAAAAATCCAAAAAAAGCATCATCAATTCTTAGAAATCAAAATTTTAGAGGCCAAAACAAAGACACACTGAGATGGTAATAACCTTGAGCAGATGAAAAAGCAAAAACTAGACTCGGAGATCAACTCCCAAAAAGGTTTTTAGTAGAGAAAGATCAATTCTCTAGTGTGAAAGGCACCAAATCATTTCAATGCTCTATGGGAGACTACAATGGGGTGCTATCACTCTGGTTGTAGAGGTAGAGGAGTGCTAGCCTCTCAGAAGACCAAAAAAATGCCTAGAACTCAGAAAACTCATGAAAATCTAGAAATGGAGTGTGTATGGAATGAATCCAAGAGCCAACAACACATATAAGAATCAGAAACACAACAATAATAATATCTAAAGGTGATCAAAGTCTAAAACCAATACCAAGGAAGGAAACCAAAAATGAACTCTTTGTTCCCTAGTGGAGTCGCCAATTTTTGTTGCAGGAAAATCCCCCTACGGACAAGTGGATTCCCTCTTGGATCCTAAATCTCTAAGATCAAGACATAAAGGTGCTAACTTTGGTCACTAATATCGCTTTAAACCTAGCTAAACTAGTATATATAGAAGAGGAGGAAGATTTACCCTTTTATGATGTTTTTCCTCACCCAATTCCAAGTTGAGATTTGATCCACAAGCTCTTCAACAAGTCCTACAATCCAATCAAAGACAAAGCATGCTTCCTATTATACTACAATTAGTTTGAAACTATATCTATCCATTAAAGACAAGTGCATGTAGGCATACACAATCTTGAAGGAAACAGGCCAAGCACATGTATTAATGAGAACTCAATAGAGATACTTATAGAACTTTGATGCAGATGCAACAACCTCACCAAGGTCTCCATGTCCAACCCCTTTCTCAAATGATCCACAAAAAAAATGACTATGATTCACTGATTATCTCCCTTATGAGATCATAAGTTTGATTCCTTCAATGTATCCTCCTTTCACCATGAGGAGGCCTCCTTATATAGGCTTCGAGAGGCCTAACAACCTTATATATTCCTAGGATAGGTTGAGGATATTCCTCCATCAGTTGTGGATCCTCCCTAAGATCTAGCCTTGACCTCAGGTTTGAATCAAACTAACTCCAAAGATGAGGGGTATTTTTCCCTGATTTTCCTCAACAACCCAAGATTTCCTCAAATAGCCTAGTGCTCCCCTAGAATAGGGAATAGAGTGTTGCAACACTCCCCCAAAGGAGAGCATGGAGCACTAGCACTCCCTGACAGTGGGTAGGGTAGAGATGCCTTTCAAAAATGAATTTTAAGTGGTATTTTGCATGGTAAAAGCTTTGTACTCTTTGTCATGTGATTTCTCTTTCTTAAACTAGTATTTGAGGGTGTCTTTGAAGTGTCCTTTGTGATGTCGTTTGAGACATGACATAGCCAATATGGTAGTATGAGGTTTGTGACACTTGTGACACTTGTAATTATGACAATAGGTCATCCTTGAAGTGAGTGATTTTTATTTGTAATAGTTGTTGAAGTGTTGAAACCTGGGTCTAACATTGTGCCAACAAATGGTTCTGTTTTCGAGACCTGAAACTATGATTGTTGGGAACTAAAGAAAAGAGAAAGATCTGTACATAGATCTGTTTCCTTAGTGCATAGTATTCTACTTGACTTGTGAAGCTCCGTGCTAAGAAGATAAGTCTGATTTGAAGAAAAGAGGTAATATCTTGAAGCTTTGTGCTCTAATAAAGGTAAGATAAGTGAAAAATTTTATTTCAAAAGAATGGATCTAGGTATGTTTAATAGATTTGGTCCTATTATGAAAACTAGGGTATAGCTAGAAGAAAGAATATTTGATATGAATAGATATGATAGAAATAATGAAAGATATGTTATCCCTATGCATAGAAAGAATTGTTGGACTAACAAGTGGATGCAGGATCTTAGAAATAATTTTTTTTAGACCCACCACTGTGATCCCAGTTCATGGTATAAGAAAGGTTGGGGATCATTCAAGAGAAAGAGAGGGTTAACTCTTTGTTATAGTTGTAGAAAACTAGGACATCTTGCTAAGGAATGCCCTGATATTTTCCTTTGTTGTAAGGCTATTGGACATGAAGTTTTGGAATTCCATAGAATGATTTCCAAAGTTGAAAAGATGAATATGAGATAAGAAAACCATGAGACAGGCCAAGAAACTAGGGATATGACATAACCCCAAAAAGAATTAGAGACTATATTATTACAAATGAAATAAAACCTGAATGATGATAGAGATATCAACTTATCAAAGATCTTAAAAGAGAAAGTGTGCATAGAAACAATAATATGAGACTTCGACATAGACTGTGTCCTGGATGAAGAATCAGAGGTGAATATCATGACATAAAGAACTTGGGAAATTTTTGGAAAACCCACTATGGTTCCTTCACTGGGAGGAATAGAATTGTTTAAAGGGAATATGATAACATTATGTGGAAGACTTACCTAGATACCTATGTGTGCTCATGGAACTTCGACAAAAGAAGAATTTTAGATCGTTAAATTTTTTGAGAGCAACACCCGATTTGCTATTTTTCTATGAAAAAACTAGATTGAGAAAGATCAGATACAAAGGAAACAAGAAGAGGAGGATCTAGGAAATAAAAAGAAAGAACTAAGATATTTCATGGCTAGGAGAATAGTGCACTTACTGGAAGAACAAGAGGACTAGTCGAAGCTACTAAGGACCAGAGATCTAGATGTCGAAGTTTAAAGAACACAAGAAGACTTGAAACACCTATTTGTATAAGAGAGTAGAGCACCTACCCTAGAAAGAGAAGAAGTATTACCCTCGAACCCTATGAAATACCCTCCACAGTGAGAAGTTACCATGCCAAGAGGAGATAAGAACAATAATGGAAAGAGGAAACTATTGACTCAAATTTTAGGGAAGAAAGCCAGAAAGATCAGCAAGAAGAAAGAAAAGTTAGAAAAGTTACAGGAATTTCTAGGGAGGACTTCGCAAAAAGAAGGTTTGCAGAACTGGAACTTCGTCGGGATATCAGAACAACAAAAATTGGAACTTCACCATGTCAAAGAAATATGATCGTTGGAGGCATCCTGGTCAGTAGAACGATGCTCCAGAATAGCTAGAAACACAGTTATTGTTGGCATGTTCACCATTGGACTGTTGGGACCATTCCATAATAGATGGAATTGAATTGATTGAGGCATTCATGCCCATTGGAAGAGTCTGTTACAATGTTGTCTATTTATCCCATCGATAATTTCACCGAGAACACTTTTTCCAATTGTGATTATTTGAGCCCACAAAGAACTAGTTGCTTTCATGCAGTGATTATTGAGACCTCACCATACGTTTTGTTACATTGAGTGTTGTTCACTGACTTGAGATATCATATCTTGAGTGTGCATGTTAGAAAAAATTAGTGCAGTAACAAAAGTCGTCGAAGAGATCCTAATAGACCTCATGGCTAAGAAGTTGATGTCCGCAAGTATCCAAGCCTCATTGAAGAGAGGAGTGCAAGCATCTTCGTTGACTGCTCATGGATCTGAACCATCCTGAGCTATGACAGAGAAAAGAATGAAGCATCATGATGACTTAGTGAATGAGAAACTCATCCCATCTATCCTTCCCAACTACATATCACCTATGACTAGTGTGGTGAATCATGACAATGTCCCAAGGGACTTCAACTACACAATCATCACTACGTACCTCCCAAAGGGCATACGCATAGTCAGACTGTAGTTGGATAGGATTCTGACATTGAAGATCAGTGACTATAACTTAGGATACTGCAAG
>ML800956.1:206101-216111 GCA_009831015.1 Picea engelmannii | reverse complement strand
AACCTAATCCAAAGTTGTCTGGTCACTCAGGAAGAGTATGATGCACCCAATAGTAGCAGAAGGAATAAAAGGAAGAGGTACAAAAGCTGAACAATGCATTAGAAGAGACTTCTTTAGACTCATATGGAGGGGGAGGTGATGATGAAGTATACAAAGAAGTAGACAAAGAAGAAGACAAAGGAGAAGAATATGAGAAGAAACAAGGTGAAGTAACACCGCCTAGGGACCCTATTGATGAAGATGAGACCTCCAAGAAAATAAAGGTTTCCCCCACAAAACCTACATCACAAAAGAAGTCCAAAGATAGTAAACCATAGATGCAGAATGTGCTCACGATGGATGACATAGATTTCATTATCGTCGCTATCTCAGATACCTTATAAGATATCTTACAACGAAATGAAGCCAAACAAGAGACCATGTATGAAATAATTGAAGAAGAGATGAAGGGGGTACAACAAGACCTCCACTCCTACTGCGCAGTGTCTACTACACCCCCATCATTAGAAGGAATAGATTTTGGAAATGAACATGCCTAGTTCTATCGAATAGTAGATGTGACCGAAGCTTGCATTCATTGTGTCTAGGAGGAAAAGGAGCATGTCATAGAGTCTTTAAATAAAGGAAAAGATGAATCTAGAGAACAAATTCAGGTTGTGCAACAGGAAAAATACAACATCTAAGTGAAGTTTGCAAAGGATAAAGGGCAGATCCAGAAGGAGAAGGAAAGGTTGCCCGCAGAGAATATTGGAGTTAAATAAGCAGTCATTAGAGAACTTCACTCTGTGAAAGGATTAGAACAGATGGAATAAGACCCATTAGAAATACAATTAGGGAGTCTTGTCGAATCCATTCAGTAGCTCCAATAGAGGATAGCCAAACTAGAGTTACAAGCAGTGCCAAGCACTCCGCAGGAAGTGTGAGATCTAAGAGAAGAAACTGTGAGGAGAGAAGTTGAGAGAATCAAGGCATTAGCCTTGGAATGTTGTTGGCATAGGGGAAGACCCAAGGTTCATATCCAAGAGCCACCAACAAGCCCTAACTACTGGCCCTTTCTACAACACCTATGAGGCAGATGCAGTCTTACTCAAAGTAGCTATGGGGGGGTTGCAGGACAGAGTTGTCTACAACCAAAGGGTATACCAAGTGGATGTAATACAAGAGAAATACAACATTTATATATCACTTACCAATCCATATCTACTCCACACAAATATTTATTAGATCTAACATAGTAATGCAAATAAAATTATATCAAATGATAAAGAATAGAGAATAAATCACACACACAACACAAGATATACATGGTTCACCCTCTCTCTAGGGATACGTCCACAGAACCGTGCTTTATAATATATTAAGATGTAGCATACAGTTCTTGTCTGCACTCTTATCTAGAAGATCTTCTTTTTATCCTTTCTTTCTCTCCCCTTGCTACGCACCCAGCTATAGGACTGATCTTTTCACCTAACTAAAGATTTTACAATACTATAAGGCTCTACACTCAACACTTCTCTCTCACACACAATCGTACTCACTCGATCATGTAATAGTAATGAATCCTCGACCAACTTAGTACCAACCCATCCTAGGTCCTTTAGACCTCTATTTATACATTACAGTAGCTCACCAATAGCCTTAGGTCAATACTTAAGTGTCAAAACCATAGATACAAAAACCATAGGTGTCTAAAACCCTAGGTCAACTTGACCTTCTTTTTCAGGGCTTCGCCAGCCTATTTTTCCTTCCTTCTTGCACGATGCTCCAAAGAATCCAATGGTGGCTTTTTCTTATTGTTGAGTTGTCCATGATCCATCTTCATTTTTTATCTGTTATCCTTGATCTCCACATCCAATTCATTTCTTTGTGTTACTTCGCTCCATATTTTCTATTCTTTTGCTCACTTCAACCCAATAATAGTCACTGTGTCTTCCACGTAGTTCACATTTTTCCTTTTCTTCCTTGATCTTCGCTTGCTTCCACAACCAAGGGCCAAAAATTCCCCAACACTCACCTGTGACTCATCCCGAGGTACTTCATATATAATCCCTCTACTTTTCTTCATCTTCAGACTACATAGGGAAACCTTTGTTATGTGCTCCATGCCTCCCTTCCATGTGCAGACTATCTTTTCTATGTCTGGTACCTAGTTTCAACTACAACTGATACCTAGACCCTTTTCCTCAAGATTTTACTGAGAGTTGTGAGGAAATTGGTTGTCATAGTAAAACTTCAGTCAGCTCCCATTCACCAAACCTTCCTTCCATTCCCCATTCAAAGTATTCAACTACGCAACTCCTTCTGTGACATAGGTGACCTCATATGGCCCAAGCCAATGCATTCTGAACTTCCCAGGATGATTCATGAACTTATTGTCATATATGAATACCATATCACCTTACTTAAATACCTTTTTATTGATGTGTCTATCATGGTAGGCCTTCTCTCTTTCCTTCTGAACCTGCTGGTGAAATCTTGCAATGAATCAGTCTTCTTCTAGTTCGACGAATTGCACAAGCCTCTCTCAAAAAATGCCAGTTTCATCCATATCTATAAAGGAAACAATTTGTAAGATGGGTACCAAATATTCCATTGGGAGAACAACTTCGTTACCATAAACTAGTTTGAATGGAGTCTACATTGTCAACTTCTTGTAGGTGGTTCTGTAGGCCCATAGTACTGCTGGTACTCTTAAATCCCAGTCATCCTTGTTCACACTGCAAATATTTTTTAGCACTGTATCCAAGATCTTATTGTATGCTTCAACTGTCAAATTCTATTGTGGATGGTAAGGTGTTCTCTTTTGATGATGGACTGCAAATTCCTCATTCAAGGCTTCAATTGTTTTATTGATGAACTGTGCACCTTGATCGCTCATAATGATCTTCGGGCATCCAAACCTGGTTATGATTTCATCAAATATGAAGCACGCAGTTGTAGTGGCACTACATTCCTTAACTTATCTTGTTTCGGCCCATCTGGTCAAGTACTATGTTGCAGTGATTATGTACCTTGCTCCTGTGCTCTTCCCTGGTGGGTTAATAGGTCCCATGAAGTCAATGACCCATTTCTCAAATGCTTGTAGATTCAGCTATGGTGCTAATGAAATTTCATCTCTTCTGGATAGTTTTCCAACTCTTTGGCATACATTGCAGGCTCTGTAATAGTCCTTAGCATCTCTGTGTAAGGTAGGCCACCAAAGGCCAGCTCTAAGAACCTTCTGCATAGTTTCTTTCCCTACGTAGTGTCCTCCTATGATGAATTCATGAGCTTCGACGAGGATCAATGGTCACTCTGCTTCCATAACACACCTCCTTAGTATCTCATCAAGTCCCATCTTATATAGTTTTCCAACTATAAGTGAAAATTCCGCAGTGTGCACTACTAGTTATTTCTTCTAGGTGATTGTATATTCACTAGGTTCCATTCCTGTTGACAGGAACTAGACTATTTCTACAAAGTGGTCATCAATATTTCTAATGGATAGCAACTGTGCATCTGACAGTGTATCCTCCAAACTAGTAGGATCTTCTCCATGTTCCAACCTCGACAAGTGGTTAGGACCTTTGTTCTTCTTACTGGATTAACCATGATCTCAAAATCATATTCCTGAAATAACAGAAGCCATCTGCATATTCTCCCCCCCAACATTGGCTTGTTGACTAGGTATTTCAGCACAGAGTGATCAGTGAGCATTTTAAAGTGTCCTCCCAACAAGTTGTGGAGAAACTTCTATAGCACATACACCATGGCTAACACTTCTCTCTCAGTGGTGGTGTAATCAATATCTATTGTGGATAGTTTCCTGCTAGCAAAAGATAACGGGTGGTTGATGTTTCCTGTTCTCGGTTATGCTAACACAACTCCTAATGAAATAGAAGATGCATCGACATGCACATGAAATTTCTTTCTCCTATATGGGAAAACCAAAATAAGCGTAGTAACCATTTTCTGTTTCAATGTGTCAAATCTCTACTGGCATTCTTCTATCGAGTGAAATTGACAGTCTTTCTTCAAACGCTTATCCATAGGTGTTGTAATCTGGGCATAGCCTTTAATGAACTTCCKGTAATATCCAATGTGTCCCAGCGTAKTGMATAGATGTTTGACTGAAGTAGGAGGGGATAGATCAACTATGATGGAAATTTTAGATGGATCTACCAACAATCCTTGCTTGCACACAATATGACCTAACAACGCTCCAAATGGTGAAAATAAAATGCACTTCTTCAGGTTTAAGGAAATCTAACATTGCCTGCACTTGTCCAACATTAGCCTTAAACATTCGATATGATTTTGCAATAAACTAAAGATAGTCCAATCATCAAAGTATGCTTCTAGAAAATTATGTAGAAACTAATTGAATTCTTTGACCACCACCCTGGAAAAGATRGCTAGGGAATTCTTCAATCTAAACAACATTATTGTATATTTGTAGGATCTCCATTCTATGGMAAAGGTGGTCTTATGGTGATCTTCCTTGGMAATCCAGATCTGATGGTATCCTGAAAATCCATTTGTAAAAGAATATACTTCCTGGACTCCTACATTATCTAACACTTCGTCAGTGAATGGCGTAGGGAAGGGGTCATGCAAACATGCATCCTTCAACTTCATGAGATCGACATAGATCCTAATCTCTCATGTCTTCTTTTCTTGTACCACCATAGGGATAATCCATTATGATTCTTCGACAGCTTCTATAATCCCTTCTTCCAACATTCTGTCGAGTTCAATCTTCACTTTATCCTTATATTTAGTGTTCAATATATAGGGTTTCTATTTGACTGGTCTTGCATCTATTTTCAAAGGTATCCTCATCTCTCCCATAGGCCCTTTAATTCCCTTCATATCAATAAACTTGATTGGAAACAAGTTTTGATACTCATGTAGCAATTCTGTGATCTTGTCAATAGTGGTAGCATCCAAATAATATCCAAAATTTGCAAGCTTCGATGTTTGTTCTATTCCAATATTGATTTTCTTGATTAGATGTACAATAAATGGTGTCTCAACTCCGAGTCCTTCCACATCTCTATGGCCTTCTATTTATATGATGTTCACCTTCCTAGGATCATCATCTTCATCAATATTGATGTTGTAACAACCTTGCAGTTTCTGGAGAGGTGCATTCCATTCATCCTCTTCTTGTTCCAAAGGGAGGCTAGGTGCCTCCTCAAACACTTTATGTCTTATCACCTATAATGATTAATCTACTATAGGATATTGGCTTTCAAATAAACAGGTAGTGACAAAGTTCTGAGTCATACCTTCCCAATCTGCAGTGATGAGGTGCAACTCTGCTTGAAGGTACCAGTTGATAGGGGTTGTGTCCAACGTATTAATGAATTTGTGCACCCACTATTCTAGAGTAATGTTTCTCCATGCTTCCTCACAACTTTGCACATGGTCCTTCATACAACTCCGACCTGTGTATATAACTTCACATCCTTCTAATTTCACTGAGATCCGTGTTGTCATCAAAGTACGACATCGTACCCATCCTATAATTTTGTTTTTGTGTGTCCCCCACCATCTTACTAGTGTGGCTTTCAAGGCCTCATCCATTTCCAACAATCATTGTTGCAATGGTACACTTTATTCAAAGTCTGACAAGAAGGTTTCTAAAGGATTCAGACCATCAAAGGTGGGTAAGTTACTTAATGTTGTGTCGATCCAACGTACTTCTCTAGTTAGTCTAGCACATCTCCTTGTAGATACTTTGTACATTTTTTTCTGCCAGTTATCTAGTGCTTCTTATGAATCTGAGGACCATGAAATACCACTTTGCCAGCTCAAATTTCCATCTGTCATAGGATTAATGTAATCCTATTGTCTGGTTGTTAATTTGTATATGTTTTCTAGTTCATATGCATGGTCTTCTTCTCTAATGGGATCTGTGTATCAATGACCTTCATCGAGATCTAAAGGTGCAATGACCCTAAGGAAATATCCTTCAAACTTCATTCATATTTTCTTTAAATTGACCACAGTAGAATTATTGAAATCCCAATCAAATCATAACAGTGCAGGGTAAGGGAAACTATCATCAACTATCTCAATTACCTCAAAGTCTATAAACATCCTCACTCTATTGATGTCCACAGGGACATGTTCCAATCTTCCAAAGGGGTTGACATCTTGTCAATTATCCATCCTAAGTCTGATAGGGGAATATATCAACTTAGGTTTTCCCATCAGTGCCCAGTTTTTCTTCGTCATGACAATGACCCTCGACCATAAGTGTAGGACCACATAGTCTATATCATACTCTCCAATTTGAGCATTTAGGTGTAGTTCCTTATTTTTCCTTCTCTTCTTGGATAGTTGATGTACTACTTTATTTAGTAAAGGATCTACCCTTCCCGTATCATACTGTCTGACCAAATTTTGTAGTTCTTGTATGGCTCTTTCATATTTAATCAACTCTATAAACCTATATAAGAAACTGACAAGTTTACTTACCTCTTTTCCATCTCCGGGTAAAGAAGACTGATCGAATTCTAGAGGAATTCCACATTCTCTTACTTTTGGTCTTGTCTTTGATGAATAACCTTAGCCTCCTTTGAATTCTCTTCTTGCCTCCCCAAACATTTGTTTTTATTTCTTTGCATCCAAATTTTTTGTCTTCTCTTCATATTTCCTAACTCCTGACTCTTTTGTAGTCTTTCCTTGGGTCATTCTGTCTTTTCCTATAACAATGCCTACTCGAGTGATAATAACCACTCTAGGGTCTGATCCGTGAGGCTCTTCTTTGATTAATTTTATTTGCAGTATTTGTTGAATTCCCTGTCTCTCTTGAAGTTTAACTAGCAATGCTAGACATTACTCGATAACATGCTTGAAGGAGTTGCAATAACTGCAAGTGGTACAGGGGTTTTGACAGTACCTTCCTAAGTGTCCTGGCTATGCAAAGTTATAACAGATTATCTATCCTCGACCTTGACCCATACCTCCTCCTCTTCCTCTTATTCGGAAGCCACCATGAGGGTTGAAATTTCCTCTCCCAGGGGAGTTATACTGTGTAGTGTTTCCTTCTTGTTGTAATTCACATTGAATTTTTTATATATCCCTTGACCTTTCATGCATGAGTTTGTAAGCCCTACAATCCCTATTGTCATTCCCCACAGACTTACATAATGTGTAATACAAATTTGTGGGTTTCTAAACATATTTTTTCATGTAATAGCACTCCCCAGGGCGATGTCTATTTCTACATACCTCACACCAAGGTAGGGTAACTTGCTTCAAGGAACTATGATCTCCATAGGCCAATTATTCATGAAATAGGGGACAATATTCCTTGTCATGGCCTTATGATTTGCATATGACACACCAGATGTCTTCTCTTTTTTCTTTTCCCTTGTCTTTCTTCATATCTTTGACCTATAGAGACAAACTAGTTATATCTTTGACCTATAGAGACAAACTAGTTAGATGACTCAAGATTTGACTCATACCTAAGTTGGATTCTCCCATAGGGGTTGATTCTATCTTCATGGTGATCTCCAATGCCTTAGCCTATGAAGCAATCTCTTGTTGCATCATAGGAACTCTGATGTATGATAAGAGAGAAGCAATGAACCATTCCTTGTTCTACTCATCTAGGATCTAGAAACTCAAGTGGTCAGTCAAGGTTTTAAACCTATGATCGAACTCCCATACTAGTTTAGCTATTGTCTTCTTGATTTTTTTTAGTTCTGTAATACACTGTGACTCTGACTTGGGTTTCTTAAACTTGGAAATCAGTGCATTCTTGATCTCATTCAGTAGTTTAGGCTGGGCAATTACCTTAACAAACTTCATGTACCAACTTAGTGCACGGTCTCTTAGGATAGTACTAAACTGAGCACGTTTGACAACTTCGTCAGTGATGTTCTTAATACTCCATACAGCTTCGCATAGAAACTAGTGTTGATCAGGGTCTTCAGATCCATCTCCTTTGAAGGTGGGTAACCTCATCTCATCTACCATAGATATGCCTAGGTTTCCTGGCTGAGTGAGTGTTGGGTTACTAGTGATAGTTCTCTGAACACTTGGGTGACTTTGATTACTCTGATTTCTTAACATCGTTGAATCAACATGAGGAGTAATAGTACTTACTTCAACAATTTGCACAGTTCCTAAAGATTTTGGCTCTTCGTGGAGAGGTTCTTCAGCTTTCCCTTCTTCTGGCCCAATGGACTCTAAATTCTCCTTGTCCATCATATCTACCTCTTCTCCACTGTAGAAACCCTCATCCACGTAGTTCTGATTAAACAGGTTTGCAAGAGGAACTTCTCTGAACACTCTTCCACTGCGCATATTTCTAGCCTCTATGTCGCTGTTGCTGTTTGAGTTCTTGAACATTAGCTCTTCAATATAGAAGACTATTATATATTCAATATGTTCTTCTCATACAATAACATCTTGATATTCAGCTTCAGAAAATGTAAAAATTTTCCTCTAGGTCCCTTAAACAAACATCTCTATGCTTGGCTATACGATTCTACTCTGTCAACAACAAACGTGATATACCCTCCAATGGTAATATCCAACCAGTGATCTACCTCTCTTGACATGATGTTATCAACTCTCTTGACCTTCTTGATCAGTGACAACATCCAAACAATAGATGACCTAGATATGATCTCAAAGTGGGTATCTTCTAACCTAGCTAGCCACTCGTATAACTCACTATGAATTCCTCCAAAGAAAATCTCATGTATATCAGTAAAGATATATCTTTCCAACCAATATTTTATACTATGATTAGGGTTATTTTTCTAGGCTTCAACAAAGTCCTTTTCTTGATCTTCTATCCACTTCTAAATATCTATCTTTGATGGAAACCACCTTGACATTCCCTCAAGAAGATTTTGATCTCGACAACGAAACTATTTGTTGGCATAGGGGCATACCCACGGTTCATATCCAAGAGCACACAAAAAATCCCTAACTACTAACCATTTTTGCAACACCTGTGAGGTAGATGCAGTCTCACCCAAAGTAGCTATGGGGGGGTTGCAGGACAAAGATGTGTACAACCAAAGGGAATACCAAGTGGATCTAATACAAGAGCAATAGAACATTTATATATCACTTACCAGTCCAGATGTACTACGCACAACTATCTATCAAATCTAACACAGTAATGCAAATAAGAATATATCAAATGACAAAGAAGAGAGCATCAATCACACACACAACATAAGATATATTTGGTTCACCCTCTCTCTAGGGCTATGTCCACATAACTATGCTTTATAATTTATTAATATGTAGCATACAATTCTTGTCTTCACTCTTAGCTAGCAAATCTTCTTTCTTCTCCTTTCTTTCTCTCACCTTCTTGCACACCCAACTGCAGGACTAATCCTCTAACCCATATGAAGATATTACAATAGCATAAGGCTCTACACTCAACACTTCTCTCTCTCACACAATCATACTCACTCGATCAAACAATAGTAATGAATCCTCAACCAACTTAGTACCAACCCATCCCAGGTCCTTTACACCTCTATTTATACATTACAATAGCTCATTGACAGCCTTAGGTCGAGACCTAAGTGTCAAAACCCTAGATACAAAATCCTTAGGTGTCTAAAACCCTAGGTCAACTTGACCCACTTTTTTAGGGCTTCACCAGCCTATCTTTCCTTCCTTCTCCTGCAATGCTCCAAAGAATCCAACGGTGGCTTTTTTCACTTGTTGAGTTTTCCATGATCGATCTTCCTTGTTGATCTGTCATCCTCTATCTCCACATCCAACACCTTTCTTTCTCTTAATTCTCTTCATCTTTTTTTCTCTTTTTCTCACTTTGACCCAATAATAGTCACTGTGTCTTCTATGCAGTTCACATTTTGTCTTTTCTTCCTTGATCTTCACCTGCTTCCACAACCAAGGGCCAACAAATGTAAACAGATTAATAGTTGAAGTGCATATACCTATGAGCACCTTGCAGAGGACCCTAAGCTCAGGACACTGGACTCACATCTCCAGGAGGAAAAACAACAAGCAACAAGAGT
>ML800956.1:190513-205418 GCA_009831015.1 Picea engelmannii | reverse complement strand
TTTGGTAAGAACTTGTAGAGCTAAGTGCAAGTGATTGTAAGAAGCTTGTGGGAAGATTATAAGAATACTGTGTGCTTAAACCTAGCTCGGGGAAGGAGGATATGGAAAGGTGCGCACAGATCTCCTATCCTATGTGGAGTGGGTTCTTGTGGCTTTGTTCTGTAGAATATTGAGAGAAGACAATAAAGAAGAGAAGAGTTGGTTGATGTGGCCCCACACTAGGGTGAACCACATATGCCATGTGTTGTGGTTTCTTTGTGCATTATAGTTGTTATGTTATTGATGTGATGTATGCTTAGTGCAATGATATATGTTAGATGCATACAATATAATAGTTTACTGCCTAGTTATGTGAATAAATGCTAGATCTAATTTGTTTCTATGTGCTAAGTGACTGGATGTATTAGATCTTGTTTAATACTTTGTTGTTCCGTAATTACTAATTAGGATTTCAATCCATGTTGTGAATAAGTGTTAAATGCTAATGAACAGTAACCGCTAAGTTCTTTGTTAGTTTTGTAATCACAAATCTGTGTCCCAGCTAGGTTGCATACATCTAAGTCCCGCAACCCACCCTACTTCTACCTTGGGTAAGACTTCATGTGCTTCACAGGTGTTGCTGAAAGGGTCGGTAGTTAGGGTTTTGTTGATGCGTTGTTGAAGCCTTGAACCTTGGGTATTCCCATGTTCCAACAGAGTGTTAAGAGAGTAAAACCCTTGAACATTGAACTTACGAAGTGAGGAGAGTCGTAGATCCGATGACGCTTCAGGAATTTTCTTGGCCATTGGATGTAAGTCGCGATTAGTATGGAATTGACCACTGAAGTCATGAAGCAATGAGGACCATCAATTTGAGGACATGTCAGGATCTCTCCTGACTGTTGGATATAGACTATGGTTAGCCTGGTGCTAACCACTCTGGTAGTATAGAGGGTATTACACAGTGGAAACCCCCGAATGTCAAAGTTGTGAAGAAACAGATGCCATAGATCTATGGGTCTACATGGACACATCTTGAATGTAGGATAGGAGGGGTGTTGGGAGGTCGCTGGAGGGAGTTCAGGCTTCGAAGCTCCAAGTGATCTCACAAGTAGGAGAGTCTAGAAGACTTATGTTGTTGTCATCCTAGAGCGATGTGGCACATTGACTTCACCTAGGGGGACATGGGCCCCTATTCAAAATTCCATGTGTCTCCTTGATTCATGCTTTTTACCACCCTTATATGACCATTAAAGCATGACACATGTCACCCAATTATGGATCCATGTTTCATCTCTTCCCTTTCTGCATGTCACCCCCTGGCACATATTCACTTGGCCTAATAGCAAGCGGAGTACATGAGACCCACCTATCTTTGCCTCTACATTTAATGCACCATCATGTGTAATACTAGATCCTTTGTGAGACCAGGTCTTCAAAACTATGGGATTTTGGGGTGTATTATCTTAGATAAGTCAAAAGGGCTGAAGGCCAGATCCACATGGAAATATTTCAGTGTCCTTTAAGAGTTTGGGATTTCGAGACTCCAGAGGATATGGGCATAGAAAGAAAAAGGGGAATTCAATGTCAAAGCATGGAATGTTGAATTCCTGTAACCATGTATGTTGAATGAGGATGAAGTCTCATCAATGGATTTAACGGTGGATGTATTTCCACCATAGATGCAGGAGCATTAGGAAGATTCGAGACTTTGGGAAACCTTGGGATAGTACAAATGAGACAAAACTACATGGGCACCATGTGGCCCTTGACCAATAATGCCTGATGAGATTTGGAAGCGTGTAAATCCCAATCTAGAGCTCACATATGAGCAAGGCAGTAGTTAATATATAGCTCTTGATAAGAAGAAGAGAATTCAATATGGTTAAGGAAAGAAAATTTTTGATGACCCATCCCTAAAAATGGTAATTAGGGGTCAGGTGTGTTACAAATTGGTATCATAGTGGGAAAAAACACTTGTTTTTCTTGGGCTCATGAAAGAGTCAAGTGATTTTTTCTTTCTTTCTTAGAAAACTTTAAGGGAGAGGTCACACTGTCCTACCCTATCTAGTAGAGCATGATTCAAATGCAGGTTTGGATGGGCCGGTCAAAAATCATGAGACTACTTTAACAAGGCTAAGATGAGCTTGTTGAGAGTATTATTGTTGTATAGAAATTATCTTCATAAGTTTCTTGAGGATAAGGATGAAGATTAAAATTCAGTTGGGATTTTACCCAACAAGATTGAATTATGCTAAACTATGGGAAAAGAAGCCTATAATTTCTTTTGGAGAAATGATAGACATTCCTACAAAAGTGGGTTTATGCCGAGGGGATTTAATAATAAAACTTGGATGCAAATAGAATAAACATGTTTTAAGGTGTATTTGAGTCCAGAAGGAAAATGGACTGAATAGGTGGAAATAATTTTTTAAAAGTGGGCATATGAAGCCTTTGTTAATTAAAAGTGTTAATTAAACGAAGGATTTGGAATTGGGAGAATGATTTACCCTATCTAGAGGCCTTATGAAAATATGTGAGGTAAACCTAATTGACCTATGATAACTGAAAAAAACTTCCTATTGGAGTAATCCCTCTTTGAAAAATATGGTATTATCATAGATCATATGGTTTGTGATGATTTGACTATGAAAGAATAAGTAAAAGGTTGATGAATTTGAGTACATAGTTCCTTGTGAGGATAAGGTAGAATTGTTATTGAAATTTTGATCCTGAATGTGGTAAAACAAGTGTTGGGACACTTCTAGATGACCAATGGATCAGGTTGACATCCAAAGGTGGATGGTAGCCATAGGGATATGGCTTGGTATAATCAAATAACTATAAGAGGTAGTTTATGAAAATATCCCCTTGTAGATATTTGATGACCAAGAGTGAAATGAGGCATGAAGAAGAGACTAGAATGGGTTATATTATTTCCTTGAGTGATACAATAACTACCTTCTGAATTCTGAATTATGGAAGGGTTTTACAATAGAAAGGGAAAAAGTGACCCTTGTTGGTTATTGACATGTATAAAGGGAAACATCGGTATGAATTATGACCGTGAGGATATTCATATTATTGACTGTAATCCATCACTAAAGAACACTAATATTAAAAACTAAAATATCAATGTGAATGGATGAGGTAAAAAGGTACAAGTGATGTACCTACATATGTACAAAAATATGTATACATGCTTAAAATAATAATATGACTACAAGCTCTCAACTGAGAGAGAAGCTCAGTGTTGAGTGTCTCTATGAGACTTGTCATAAAAATGATTGAAAGATCCTTGGGAGAAGGATCTGGAAGTCTTATATGTCAATGTGTATGAATGACATAGAAAAGGTACATGCAATGAGCTTGCATGATGAATGTTTGACGATGTTTGTATATGCTTGAGTGTAGGGATTTAATGCATTGTGAGGTTTCTTTATATGAAGACCGATATTAAGACAAAATAGATATGAGTGAATGATATTAAATGTGGAAGTGATGCACATGTATGATGTAAGAGTAAATGATAAAGGATGTTTTGTTGTCATGATAAGAGGCACAATGATTATTCCTTTGAGGATCGAATGACAATGATTGTGAACAATCATGAGTTGGATGATTTTAAAGTAAAGATGTATGTGAGCTATGAAATACACATATGCTAGCTACACATAGGCTTATGACTATGCATTTGGTTGATTACATCATGGATGTAAGTTAACAAAATATGGAATATGTGTGGATAAATAATCTAGATGCATAACAAAAATGCATGTTTATATTCCTTATGGAATATTTGAAAACTAGTTGAATGTAACTCAAGGTTGAGGCCATAAAAGATAGTAAAGGATATGAAATAAGTAACTTTTGTGTTGAAGGAGTTTCTTGGGGAGGAACTGTGTGAAGACTCTGTCAGGAGAACCAAGTCACAACCTTAATAATTGTTGAGAATTGGGCAGTGGGATTCAAGTATGTATATATATATATATATATATATAAGAATCATGGATTACTTTAAAACAAAATATATGAGTGGAATACTAACAAATGAATGTTGACCATTTTGGTAGCTGAATGGTAATGTGCAAAATGCACAGGTTCATGATTAATTGTGAACAAAAGATTTGTTAATTTAGCAAGAAGGTTGAGTTGAACCTAACTAATACTGCTCAAGGAAAAGAGAATGGAGATCACAATAAGAGTAGATTGCATAAGAAAATAAGGAGAAAAATGGGGAATATGTTTCTCACCCTAAAATCTCTGAATTGTTTAAAATGGTTGTAAGCCTTAGAAGAGAAGTTGTGGAAACAAGTACAGATGGAAAAAGAAAAATAAATAAATAAGTAATTTTGAATGAATAATCTTGGTTAAGTCATGATAAGTAAAGATAGTAAGGCCTTGGAATATAACTCAATTGGACTGAAAGTACAGTACTATGTAGAAGGAGTTGGATGAGGGAAGAGTTCCTTGAATCCTTCCTTGTTGATCATTGTATCTCTCTGGTACAAGATATTTATTTACTAATGCAATTAAGTTTTTTGGCATAAGGATGTTGATGGTTGTATGATCATGGAATAAAACTAAAAATTTGATTGGGATTGCACTAGCTAACACATTAAGGAGTAATGTGGTAGAATGCATAGAGATATGTTGGGGAATATATGAAAATGTTTTGTTCATTTGAATTCTATGATAAAATAACTTTTATTTTACATGAAGACTAATATATTTGGGATGTATGTCACATGTAGAAAGAAATTGGAGCTATTGAGAAAGATAGTTTCCAAAGATGGAGCTATGAGAAGGATGTTGTTAAAATATTGTTGAAGGGACTTTAAAATTCCCCATAAAGAACCATTGGTGATGTAATGTCAAAGAGGGTTCTAGTAGCCAGAGCAGGTATAAAAATGCTCATACCTATGTGGCATAAGGTGTGAATGAATTTGGTAATAATCCATTCTAAAATTTTCATTATCTTAAAGATATGAAAATAATTTTGAGTGGTTATTTTGTGCCATTGCTACCCAAGCGGGGTAAGATTCGGGAAAGAAGGATCTAAACAATAGAGAGAGGAAGTCTACGCTAGTCAAGGATGAGTTATATTCCTTGAAAAAAAATTAATGAGTAAGGAGTACCATGGGTACAATGACCAATATAGGGATATTGGGGATAAACGTGCTCATAGTTAACACATTGCATCAGTTGCTTTGAGAAAATGCATGTTTTCATAGGAGGGAAAACAATAGATTTCCAATTAAGGAAGGAAGACCTTATAATAATCTTATTGAATTGTAGAGGTGTTAAAGAAAAGAGAATTTTGGGTCTCCATGAGTGTTGGCACCCTGGTTACTATTGAAGGAAGAATACTTGGGTGAATTCAAGAGAAAGTTTTAGTTTCATATGTGCTAGTTTGGGATTGTGATCATCCTGTAGAAGGAAGCACAATCCTGCTGCAATAATGAACAAGAATAATTAAACCTTATGGTGAGGAGGTTGGATGATCCCCAACATGCCATGAAAATGTGCTTTCCATGAGTGTGGAAAACTTAAACCCAATGTAAGGGAGCATTGGGTATGAATGTAGCCATGAATATTGACACATGGATTGAAGTCGTTTCATAATTAAAAATGCATTGGGAAAAAATTAGTGTGTTGAAAATATTCATACATAAATAATTATATATCATTTTTCCTTGTACCCTTGAATAGATGAAAATGAATTGGACTATTAGTATGCATAGTTTTTAAAATGTAATGTGAGGGAAAACTAACAATTTGTTTGGCTGAGGAATGTTCAAACTGCAGGAAGAAAAGGGTCTTGGATATGGTAGTGTTGTAAGCCCATAAGGAAGACCAATTGCTTGTTGAGAAAAAATACTATGGAAGGAAAGTCCCATACTTATGAATCTGATTCCTATGCATAACAGATATGAAAATAAATGTGGAATTTGGAAATATGTAGGTGACAGATTTGCAACAAAATTTTGAATTTGAAATTGATGATAATATCTCATGATTTTTGTATACTTGTGATACAAGTGCAACGAAAAATATATTTCTATGGAGGATAGGATAATACTATTGATCCAGATGGATTTCGGTGGCCTCCCACCTGTTCCAACTAGCTCATTTTGGCATTTTTCCAGTTTGGCAATTTTTTCCTAGTTTTTGCATCCCTGACTTCCGAGGCCAGTTTAAGGCCCTAAAAAACGTTTTTTGGGATATCCATAGTCAACCTATAGAAAATGTCATATTATAACAAAAAAATGTGTATTAATCAGATATACGATTCCAACGGGTTATCATGCTCCTAAAACGAAGATTGTATGCAAAAGTTATGACCCCAGGAAGTTGATGTACTAACTTACCCAAACGGGGCCCACATGAATTTTGGCACTTCATCTCCTAGGGTTAGGTTTTTGGATGTATAAGGTTTTTTTAATTACTATTTATTGTAAAAATGCCTTTAGAGCCTCACTTTATTCATGTTCTTGTGAATGAGTGTAGTCATCACATCTCTTCTCAGAGATAAGCTGCCACCATTCTAGCAAGCTTGTTTTTCGCTACATTTTACAGTTTCATCTTATTTCCTTATTGAATAGAAACCAATTTTAATGTATATATGTTATTATGTGTTAAGAATATTTTGATAATAATATATATTCATTTCATTCTAATCATAAAATTTGGATCAGTGGTATTAGAGTGTTCTTCTCCTTGTTGTTCTTAATGCATGTACCCAACGAGGTCAGGGTACAAAGAATTGGATCTCAAGCTTGTTTCTCTTGAGGAAAAAATCTCTCACACGCACAAGTGATATCTCATGGTGGGAGAAAATAAATATCATGGGACATGAGATCTCTTCAAAATGATGCTTGAGGAAGGCCTCATACAACAGAGGAACAAGATGATGGATAATTTTGCACAAATACTTCGGCGACTACCAACAAGCGACACATGTTCCTCAAATGGAGGCATCGCCCCCTTCAAGGTACAAATAAACTTATATATTCATATATTTGAAGGTTAGATAGACACAAATGCTGTAGACAAATGGTTGAATATTTTATAAGGGTATTTCTCTATCCATAACTTCTCGAATAGAGAAAATATTACTTTTGTGCTCCTCAAAGTCATTCCCCATGTCAAAGATTGGTGGGAAACTTTTTGTGAGAAGAAGGAAATTAGAGGAACCCTCATTATTTATAGTCAAGATCACCTGGGATTCCTTCAGGTTATATTAAGGAACAATACTACCCTATTGGAAGTTATCATGACCTGTACACAAAATGGACCACACTACGGAAGGAAAGAAACCAAGCAGTGCCCGAGTTCAAAAATATCTTACATACCTTGTGCACCAAGTTGGGCATCAAATATTTTGAGAAACATATTGTGCTAAAGTATTGCGATGGTATGCATATATACATATAGGAAAAAATGGAGTTTTTGGACATCTCATCCTTGGGCATGACCTACCGACTTACCGATATGTTTTCAAAATTGAGAAGAATCTCAAACAAAAGATGTGGAAATTTGGGCCTGGGAACCCCTCACAACAAATTCTAGGAAAGGGAAGCCCCAACCCACAGAACAAAGGACAGAAAAAATATAGACCACCTCTAGAAAACTATTTCAGGCCGCAAGCAAAGAACAACATTGGAAAGACAAAGAAAGATATCGAGAAGTGGTGTGACTTCCATAAGAGCCCATGGCATAATACTATTGATTTTCTCTTGAATCAGTCAGTGGTGGCTGAGGTGAAATCCTTTGAATCTGATGCAGGTTTTGACTATGAGTCAAAACTAGAAAGGGGGAGATGGATCATTGACGAAGAACATAGTGCTACCATTGCTACCACCAAGATCCAACCCAGTGAAATAGATGAGCTAGAGGAAGGCAAGTGCATTTTTCATTCACAGATGTGGGTGAAGGGTATTCTGCTACACTTCATCATTGATAGTGGTATCTAGAAGAACCTCATCTCATCAATGGTTGTCAAGCGACTCTCCCTTCCAACAACATCACACCTACAACCCTACACCATCAGATGGCTCCACCAAGGAAGTGACATCCGCGTGATCCAACAATGTCACCTGTCATATGGCATAAAGCCATTCAAATATGAGGTATCATGTGATGTTTCCCCTCTCAAAGTTTGTAATGTTCTTTTGGGCCAACCATATTTATGGAAATTCCATCTTGTATATGAGTCTAGGCCTCGCAGTGTCATTATTACTTTGAACAAGAAATTGTATATGATACCCGAGGTAGTCCCATCTAGTGCTATTTCATTGATCTCTGCCAAGAAATGCAGGAAGTTCATCTCTCACATGGGGAATTTTGTCTTCTTCATGATTTGCTCTCAGGATGAATGAAATATCATAGCCACATCCAGGGTATCTACGGCCGACCTCTCCACATAGAAGAAGAAAGTGGATAACGTCATTGACGAATACTCATATATCTTCTCCTCACCTACCAGGGTACCTTTGCACTGTCAGTTCAAGCACCCTATCAATCTCATCCTTGACCCACCGGAACCCAATGGGACAATCTACCACTGCTCTCTGTTAGAGAATGAGGAGATCAAGCAACATATTTAATAATTTCTCCACAAGGGGCACATCCATCCCATATCATCACCTTCTAGGAGCCCAATCATGTTGGTACAAAAGAAATATGGAACTTGATGAATTTGCATTGATTATCGGGCCCTAAATAAAATCACAGTCAGAAACAGGTACTCGATTCCCCGAATCGACCTCCTTGATCAACTCATGGGGGAAAAATACTTTATTAATATTGATATTAATTATGGCTACCACTAGGTCTCAATAGAACAAAAAAATGTATGGAAGACCCCCTTCAAGTCAAAGGAATGTCTTTTTGAATGATTGGTCATGCCCTTTGGTTTGACAAATTCTCCAACCAGTTTCATGACGATGATGGATGATATGTTGTGATGATTTACCAATACTTTTGTATTAGTGTATCTAGATGACATTCTCATTTACCACAATACCTGGGAAGAACACTTGCATCATATTCAATAGGTTCTTCACACCCTTCAATAGTACAGGCTATATTCCAAGTTGGAAAAATGACCCTTCATCATGGACAAGGTCCATTTCCTGAGCTAAATCATTGATCATCATGGTGTACATGAAAATATATCCAATATGTAATATCCCTAAGGCTGAACCCAATTTTAAATGTAAATACAAATGTACTTAATTTGGTGAGTTGTTTTTATATAATTTTGGATGCACCTTTCATGGCATAATGTGCACAGGTACTGCACAGTAAAAAGAGGAGGTGTGCACATTCCAGGAAACCGCACGCAACATCTTAAGTGTGCATGATGTGGAGGCCAGGGAGCCTTTGTGTATATGATATGTTTTATAGGCTAGTGAGCTAGTTATTATAAACTAGGATATTATGTTTTGATTATGTTAGAGATCCTAGATGTTAAAGTCCAGTGTGCTTGTTTTTGTACATGTCTCATATTTAATATAAAATACATCATTGCATGTAGACTGACCACAATAAAAGAGACGGGGGACTAAAATCCACTAGTTAGGGAAAGGGAGGGGCTAAATTAAGGAAAGTGGCTAAGATTGGAAGCTTGAGCCAAAAAGGAATATTTTATTAATATATCTTAAAATCATAAAGTATGGAAAATTATTTTATCCTAAGTTCCAAAGTTGTGGACAAGTGGGCCAAAGTAGCTCCCAACATGACAAGTGTTAGGTTGGAGACATGCATACATATTGTGGGGACTTAGCTCATTTTCACATGCCCCCATCATTGGGACCATCATATTTTCTAGGATTTCTTCGATCACTCAACGATCATCCAGTCATGATTCCATGACCATTTTTCACTCACACAGTCAGTTATCCTCCATACTTTATGTCACTATACGGAGCTTGTATCCATGACCAGAGAGGTTGGTGTAGCTAGTTAGCTGGGAAGCTAGACTGAAGAAGCAGGTTTTCAGGCCCGTGGGATACTGAAGAAGTGGGTTGTCAGGCCTGTGGGATATTGAAGAGGTAGGTTGTCAGGCCCGTGGGATACTGAAGAAGTGGGTTGTCAGGCCCGTGGGATATTGAAGAGGTAGGTTGTCAGGCCCGTAAGCAATTTCTCTCTAGGTGAGAGAATTGTTGGGAATTGATTTCCTTATGGTGCTAAACTACATCTGTAGGGCTTTGAGACTTCTTTTCTGGCCTGTTGCTGAAGCTCCAGAATGGAAGTGCGGCAACTGAGGGACTATTGAGTAGAGAAGGGGAACACTTCCTTGGGTTGGACAAGCATGTGGGGAATGAGGGACTGTAGGTTGTTAGTTGAGTGAGCACTTGGGACACAGTCTTTCACGTTGTCCATGATCCCTTAGCCTGGTTAGGAATCCCTTTTCTCGGGTGGAGTTTAGTCCTAGATCAGGGGTGACTCACTATTGAGAGTGATGAATAGTGTGTTCTAAGGCTGGGAGGTTCGTGGATGGTCTACACACAGTGTGTGACATTATTACCAAGACAAATGTCATTTGTGTGATAAAATTACATGTTGCATTATTATTTACGTGTTCAGTTTATGGATTTATCTTATGCATGGTTATGACTATCTGTATATTTGTGGGCATTTCTTATATATGCTACATACGTATGTTTGCAGTGATTTCAGTGTGAATCTATGTATTTATAGATATATTTGTATGCCTATGTTTTATATATAATGCTTCCACAAGATTTTTGTGTGTGGATATGTTTAAATCACACACAGATAGAAATTTATGTGGCATAGCTCAGTTTGGATGCTGAGTATGTTATCGTATGTCCCACACAGAGAACGTATGTTTTCTCTGGTGTAGCGTGGCCCGGCATGGATGGTCGGGGACATTACAAAATAGTTTTAGAGATAAGTAAAGTGTCTGAGCGGTGGCATTTCCTGGCCTGTGGGTGGTCAGGGATGTTACACAAGATCCAAGTCATCCATGACTGGCCATCCCCAACCACACTCACTGAGCTTCGAATTTTCTCGGGCCTTGCCAATTTCTACCATAGGTTTATGTTGGGATTCTCCCATATTGCATGAGCCCTCAACCAAGTAACCAAGGGTGGTGGTAAGGAAACCTTTGTGTGGGGTGGGTCCCAACAAAAATTGTTCGATTATTTGAAGTAACGTTTTTTCTCAGCCCCAGTACTTTCACTATCAAACATGTAGTAGCCCTTTGATATTGATACATATGCTTCAAACTATGTTGTAGGCTTCATTATCACTCAACATGTCCACCCCATGGCATATCATAGTGAGACACTATCATATGTTTTCTGTAATTACCCTAATTATGACAAAGAAATGTACTGCATTGTTCAATCTTGCCACCAGTGGAGAAATTACATTTTTGGGAAGGAGAGAGTCATCCACATTGACCATAATACACTGTAGTTCATGCAGACACAAGGAAAATTGTAGAATGACTGCCATCAGAAGTGGTCCACATACTTGCAACAATTCCACCTCAAAGTCAAGTATAAAATAGGAAGAACCAACCACATTGTTGATTTCCTCGGTAGACCACCAATCACGGAACTCACAATGGTGATAGACTCTTGTGTCCATGAGACCTATCGATGGTCCCAACTCTATGAGACAGACCTAGACTTCGCCACCACCTACCAAATGTTGGGTGAAAACACAGTTATTGCTAATTTCCATCTTCAGGATGGGTTGTTGTGTCATATAGGTCATATTTTTGTTCCATCAAGTGAGAGAGTGAAGCTGATATGGGAATCCCACTACAGTCGGGTGGCATGACACTTCAGTGTCAAAAAGAGAGTGGAAATGTTGTAGAAACATTTCTACTAGCCGAAACTTCGACAGGAGACTAACAAGTATATTAGGTCCTGCACTACCTACGTTATTTCCAAACCAACCACTAAGAAACAAGGCATGTACACCCCTCTTCCTGCTCTTGACATGCGATGGGAATCCATCTCAATGGACTACATGTCGAGCCTCCTGTCCACCAAGCAGGGAAATGAATGTGTTTTAGTGGTTGTTGATCACTTTTCTAAGATGGATATTATGGTCACCTGCAAGAAGAGAATCACAATAGAGGACATTGCCAAGGTATTTTTTAAATGAGTCCAGAGACATTTTGGAATCCCATAAACCATTGTCTCAGATCTGGACAGTTGATTTCTCATCACATTCTTCTCAAGCCTCTAGCCATTATTGGACACCAAGCTCATAAAATCCACATCCTTCCACCCCCAGACAAATGGCCAAACCGAGGTCATAAATCGAATGATTGTGAATATCCTATGCATGTATAATTCTAAGCACCCTCGCACATGGGATGAGAGTCTTCCCTATGTCTATCATAGCTACAACCGAGCCCTACATAGAAAAATATACCACATCCCCTTTTATTTGGGGTTGAGATTCCAATCATTGGGTACCATAGATGTTGCACTACCCCTTGCGTTCACCTCAACCAACTCATATCCTACTCCAAATGAAGTTGAAAAATCCACCTAGTTCTTTGAGCGAATCCAACAAATCTTCCAACAAGTTTAGGATATCCTACAAAAGTCCAATGACAAGTACAATCATCGCTATGATCAACATCGGGTGCCACATAAGTCTTTGGTGGGCCACAAAGTTTGGTTTCACTTGCAGAAAGAACACCTTACAGGACCCCATCATAAACTTCAGCCACTCTTTTATGGGTTCTACACCATCACCAAGATTGTGGGTGATAATGATTTTGAGCTCAACATTCCTCCTTTCCTTGGCTTTCACCCAATGTTCAACGTGGATCTCCTTCGACCTTATTTCCCACCATTATTGGACACCTCAGAGATAGAAAAACATCTAAAACTAATAAAGATCAACCACGATTGAATACAATAGGAATCCAATGATCATATTATGGAAAAATGGGTCAAGGGAACTTGCCAGCAAAGGATCCATCTTTATCTAGTTGTCAATGCAGAGCAAATACTACACCAAGGCAAGTGGCTCACCCGAGGCCAAATTCAATAGAAATTTACTCATATGATGGGGAAACTCAATGAAATGGATACCATTACTTCCTAATGGGGGAGTATTAATCCATATGGATGTCTTTTTCCTTCCCACCTATTCCAACTGGATCATTTTGGCATTTTTCCAGTTTGGTAGTTTTTCTCTAGTTTTTGGGTCCCTACCTTCCAGGGTCATTTTGAGGCCTTAAACAACATTTTTAGGGATTTCCATAGTAAAATAATTGTTGGAGTTTGATTATAACAAAAAAATGTGTATTCCTCATATATACCTTTCCAATGGTCTATCATGCTCCTAAAACAAAGATCATATGCAAAAGTTACAACGCCGAGAACTTGATGTACTAACTTACCCAAACGGGACCCACATGACTTTTGCTACTTCATATCCTAGGGTTATGTTTTTAGATGTATATAGTTTTTGAAATTCCTATTTATTGTAAAAAATCCTTCAGAGCCTCATTTTAATAATATTCTTGTGAATTAGCATAGTCGTCACATCTCTTCTCATAGATAAGCTGCCACCATTCTAGCAAGCTTATTTTCCACTGCATTTTATAGTTTCAACTTATTTCCTTATTAAATAGAAACCAATTTTACTGTATATATGTTATTCTGTGTTAAGAATCTTTTGATAATAATCTATATTCATTTCATTATACTCATAAAATTTGGATCAACTTTCAATATTCAGAGCATGAAAAAGGTTATTGATTGGGATAGGAGAACCCTATGGTAAGCCATGATCACCCTAGAAGATGTTGTGTTTTGGCCACACAAGCCGAAGGGATGCCTCTACAGAGAAAGTCTCAGGGAATCTTGTTGACGAGTGAAATTGTCCGTCTGTCAATTGAGAGAGTGGAACCGGTCCGGGGTTGTCTAAATAACCCAAGCCGTTTGGAATGAACCACCCTGACGGGTTTAACGGCTCCGTTGGCCATTCTATGGTCTTAGGGAGACCAAAGAGATAACTAACCTAAACTAACTAATCTAACTAAAACAAATAAAACTAACTAAAACTAAACTAATACACTAATAAAACAAACTAAAACTAACTAAAACTAAACTAATACACTAATCTAATTAAAACAAACTACTAAATGAAACTAAAACTAAATACAAATTACACTAACTATTCTACTAATTACTATTACACTAACTCTACTAATTAATCATCTAGTTATCAATTATAATACAACTTATTCACAAATTTACAATACACACTTGGCAGATTTAAATAAAACCTGTAAAATTCAAATGCTTTATGTCCTAAGACAGCCAGAGATCTTTTGATTTTTTATATTTTATGAATAAGAAATAAAACTACTAAAATTAAATGATCTAATATACTAATTCTAACTTAAACTAATATCTAAACTAAACTACTAATAAAAACAGTAAACAAACAAGCGACTAACTGACCTGGAAGTGCTCCTAATTTGTCCTGCGTTTGTTGACTTTGAAGTTGATCGGAGGAAGGAAACTCGCACCGGTTGATCCAAGAGCTTTTCGTAAACGATTGGCTACACTGCTCTTCAAGTTATTTATAGGACAAACAAGACATAAAAATCATAACAACTATAAGATTTATAAATCTCTGCAATAAGGGAAACCTGTTATGCAAAAACTTATATTTGATAATTCAAATTGTGAAGAAGATAAACCTGTCATTCACAAACTGAATTAGACAATTGTTATGTCTTTTATACACTTGAAAAAGACCAGATATGGATTACAATGATTAAAATTATATCATTTGCACATGATCAAGATAGCTAAAGTAGTCATAAACCAGATACAAATTGATATACACAACATGAAACAAAAATGTTGATATAATGAGAAGCTAAAGCTATGACAAAACACCAAATTCT
>ML800956.1:121675-139831 GCA_009831015.1 Picea engelmannii | reverse complement strand
TCCATTTCTGGTGGCATGTAGAACACCACATAACTCCTCACGGTTTGAGAGATATGGCCTTACGAAGTTGGAGGACCCTCATATGTCATCTAGAAGCCCCAAAAGGTCAAAGTAATCAAAATGGTTTAAGATATTTTAAAACATAAATAATAAAGTGAGGTGATGAGTGTATTATAACTCAAAGTGAATACAAAATAAATTATTTTAATAATAATTTTAATGGATAAATTAGAAGTGGACCCAACCCTAAAATAAGGAAAGTGGGGCCAAGTGACCTAGAAGATGTTTTTAAGGAAGCTACTTGGAAAGTATAAATAAGAGGCAAGGCTCTCTCATTTGAATAAAACTTGAGAATATTGAATATCTATAGGTTTTGGAGGTATACAAATGATATCTAAGCCAAAATTCTGAGGAAAGTGAAGAGAAGAAGGCTGAAATGCAAGGCAGGATAAATTCTTTTGATGGTGCTTTCTAAGGTATGTTATTTTCAGGTCATCTCACCATTTTTTCTTTAACTTGTTTTATATAATGATTCAGATCTTGATATTTCTATGAAAATGAGAAAACATATCCAAGTATATGTGGTTAAAAATTCATCTTGTGGGTCGTTGTATTTTGGGAGTTACACTATGTGGAAAATAGGGTTTGTGGCCAGTCCTGAAACTAGTCAAAATCAGGTGTTTCAGGTAAAAAAGTCATAACTTCTCTATAACAGATCCCAATTCAGTGAGACCAAATGTGTTGGTTATTTTATAGTCTTTATTATTCTGTGTAATAGTTTTATATCATTTCATCAAACATTTTGTGTGGGGCATTCTCCACAAGGTCGCTCTCTAGAATAAGCCAAAATTTAGCAAGGTATGCTATTTTTGCTATAAATCCTTTTCTGAGAGGTTCCAAGTAGTGCCACTTGGAGGAATTGCATAAACCACACTGAAGAACATTGTATATAAGTTTCAAATATTTATACATTACAGGTTCAAAGTTATGACTACTTCAAGTTAGGGTTGTTGACTAATCCAAAACTAGGCATGTGAGACTAAAGAAAAGTTTGATGAAAATGCTAGTATCTTGTTTTTAAGGTTAAGGAAGGTTTGTAGGAATGTGATCACATACACCAGGTCTATTACAAAGATACAAAGCATATTTGGATGATAAAATTGATGAGGGCTTTTGGTTGTGGCACATGTTGAGTACATGGTTGAGACAAGTAGTTGATGAGTTGACACATACATGAAGTGTATAGTTGATTATGTTGGTACATATTGATGACTAATAGTTTATGAGTAGTTGACACATGATTGGAACATACTTGGTACATGGTTGGATGCACTTGTTTATGGTACATGTTGATTACAGGTTGGTGCATGGTTGATGCACTTGTTTATGGTACAGGTTGACTACATGTTGGTACATGGTTGATGCATGGTTCAAACTTATTGGTATAGGTTTACAATGGTATATCTCATAGTGATAGTGTGACAGTGGTTCCATCATTCTACTTCTACTTCAAGGTGGCAGGATGGGGCAAGGACAAGTGGTTGTAGCCACCTTCTAGTTGTAGCCGGAGAACATTGGGGGTTGTAGCCTCCTTCTGGTTGTAGCGAGATATTTGGGGAGTTGGAGCTTCCCTCATGTAGTAGCCTGAGAAACTAGGGGGTTGGAGCCTCCTTCCAGTTGCAGCTAGAAAACAAAGGAATTTGTTGCTTCCAATGAATATAATTCTTCAATACATATAAGAAAAAACATTATGTGGTTTTCTTCCGATTTGGGTTTCCATGTAAAACACTAGTGTACTGTGTATGTGTGTATGTGTGTGATTGTTTATTTATTACTGCTGATTATTGGATAATAATTCTACATTGATATAACATTTGAAGAAAATGGATTATAATTATGTTATTATTCATCCACCCCCCCTCTCAGTAATCCAACAATTACTGACACAAGAATTCACCAACTGAGGAATAGATCCATTTTAGAGTATCTCATTAAATGGAGGAAACTATCGACTGAAGATTCCACTTAGGAAGATGGGTTATTTATACAGAAGCATCCAGAGTTACTTAAGCATTGCAGACATTACTTGTATCAAGGGGAGGGGCATGTTAATCCCTAATATTGGCTCATTACCCCTTAATTTGGGCATATAACATTAGTAATGTTATTTTATTTATGTTGGCTTTATTCCATTAGTTGTAATTATACCTCCTAGTCTCCTATATATACCAAGGAGACATTTTCATTTGGAATCATCTTGTACTTGAACAATTAAGTGGGGTAAAAGGAGGTTTCCCCCTTGAAGAGGCTTATTATTTGAAATTATCTCTTTTTCAAGGAGTTGAGTACTTTTTCTGAGGTTTTTCTATGCTATATTGATATTTGGTTCTTAACAGATTATGAAATTTCCCTCTTTAATTTTGAACAACTGTAAGATGTTTTTCGCATGAAATTGTGATTAGTATGTGTGTTGTCCAAAATTATTGAATAAAGGTGACGAAGGCCAAGGGTATGGAAAAGACCTGACCAATAAAGAGGACCAAGATTTCTGAAGCAGCTGAATGAAAAAGGCATGACATCTATCACTGAGAAAGAACATTGAGTATGACATTGCTTTTTAAGAGGGGGGGGGGTGGTATTGTAACACCCATGTTTCATCCAACTTCTAATTAATCATTAATTATGGTTTCCATGCTATGTCATGTGAACAATTTTAATGTATTATTGTTTTTATTTCCAATAACTTACTGTGGGGGTGAAGACTTGAATTACTGGCCATGATATCACTAGAGGAAAGTGTGAGGAAACTATAAAGAGGGTTCATTATTTCAAAACAACCCAATTTCTGTTTGGTGAAATAATAAGCTTCATCGAGATCCAAAGGAAAAGCAATTTAATGAAATAAGGATTGGTGGTTGAAAAATCAACTACCCCCACGAATGCAAGCATCGAGGATATGGCTGAGGAGATAGAAAATTGTTAGCCTGATGTACCAGATAGTGAAATTTTATTGCAGACCCAGACTGACCCAAGTTGTTTTTGACAGAAGGAATAGGACAGGTCCAAAATCTTCTTGGGGAGGAAAAAGGCATGATATAATACACAAAAAAGGAAGACAAGAAGGAGACACACTAGGGAGGGAATGTGTGACCCGTATATGTAGAGAGAAAGAGGAGGAGCATGCAAGGATATCCAATTGAGAAGAATAATTTTTTTTTAAGTCGTTCTAGTTAAAAATGAAAGAACAAGAGAAAGGATATCAGAGAATTTGCAAAAAATAGGACCTCAACATAAGGTCTCGAGCTTGATGCTGAGGAAACATTTGATAAACCTCGCAGATATTGTGACAGAGAAAAAACCTCTAAGAAACTGCAAGGGTTCCCTAGTGATATCATGGCTTAGCATGGGGGTGGATAGAGTGCTAAGAATGAATGCCTCTGAGACTATGTTTGGGTGGAAAGGAGAACACCCATATTCAGTTGTTCAATGATCGAATGTAATAGATAAGTAATTGGTTTACCCTATGCACCTGGATTGAAATACATGATTTGAATGTTTGTAATTGTGATTAATTGTGCTTCACATGAAATTAATGGTTATAATGATTACTTATCTTCTATAAGAAGTTGCATTTGAATGGGTGTAAGGTGACACGTTTGGCCTCTAGGCTGGTTTGAAAATACCTCTCCCTATTTTAGAACTTAAGTTCTATGAATCGAAGGGATATCCCTTCAAACCATTTTTCCAAGAGACCATGCACTCATGCCCATGACCTTAATCCAAATCTTGGCTAAGATTTAAAGAGTGTATCCTCTTGAGCTTGAAAATTTTCCATAGGACTAGGTCCATGGAACCCTTCGCTACACTAAAAAAGGATATAAGTTGTTTCGGAGTCCAGGAGTGTGGCACTCCACCATGAATGAACACTGCAACATCCAAATGCATCGAAGTTTACTTATCGAACCAGTAACTTGATAGATGAATAGTGGTTAGTGGCCAGTTACCTGTAATCGTGGTATTTTCCCCCTTTCTCAACCCCAATCATCTTCTCAGTATCGAAGTAAAGTGAGCCATATATATGAGGGTATTCAAGATCTCCTATGAAATTTTTATCTACATAGTGGTCAGCCTAATGTTGACCACTTCATGAGAACAAAACTATTATAATACCAAAATCTTTGAAATCCAGAGTCATGAAGTAGTATTGGTCATCAATCTAAGGATCCTTCAAGATCCCTCTCAATCGTCTGATCGTAGGGACATGCATGTCACATTGAAAGCACATGGAGGTCCATGTGTCGAGTAGAAGTGATGCCATATGTCGTGTCCTCATGACATAGTAAATAGATGTCGGTGACTAGAGGCATGTGCCATGAATTTTACTCATGTGTTGTAGGTTGAAAGGTGTCCCTTTAAGAGTGGCCTATTATTGAGACCAAGGGACCTTTGAGAAATAATTGTGAGTCGTTCATATGGGGATTCCATCGAGAACTCTTTCGAACCATCTGATCAACCAGTGGAAGGATTTGTGTATAACACTTCAGTGAAGTCCTACCCCAGGAGAAAGGGAGTGTTAACCAGGTAAAACCCTCAAACGTCGAGCTCACAAAGTGATGAGAGAAATAGATTTGAGGATTCTTTGGGACCTTTATTTTCCATTGGATCTAAGTTGTGGTTAATTCTACATTGACTACTATGGGAGATAGGGAGTCTTAAACAAGTAGAACCCCCGAATGTCAAAGTCACAAAGTGACGAGGACTGTCGATCTGAGGACATGTCAATATATCTCTTGACTGTTGGATATAGACTATGGTCAAGCCAATGCTAACCATTCTAGGAGTAAAGAGGGTATTACACAGTAGAACCTTGAACATTGAAGTTGTGAAGAAATGGAGGCCATATATATATGGGTCTATGTGGAAACATCTTGACCATAGGATAGGAGGTGTGTTGGGAGGTTACTAGATGGAGTTTAGGATTTGAAGCTCTGGGTGGTCTCAAAGGTAGGAGAGGCTAGAAAAATTCCATAGTTTGTCATCCTGGAGTGACATCGTGCACTGAAGTCACCTAGAGTGATGTGGACCCTTGTTTGGCATGCCACGTGTCACCTTTATTCATTCTTTTTACCACCCTTATCTTCCCATTAGAGCATGAAATGTGTCACCCAATTATTGGGCCACATTTCATCTCTTCCCTTGCTGTGTTTCACCCTCCTGCTACATAATCACTTGGCCTAATAGAGGGAAGAGCACTCATGACCCACCTATCTTTGTATTTTCATTTAATGTGACATCGTGTGTAAGCATGGACCCTTCGGGATTCCTGGGCTTCATAAATCCAGGGTTTTGGGGTGTAGTATCTTATATAAGATGAAATGGATGAAGTCCAGAGCCATGTGGCAATATTTTGGGGTCCTTCAAGAGTTAAAGATTTTGAGACTCCATAGGATATGTACATAGAAAGAAAAATGGGTGTTCAATGTCGAAGCACCGAATGTTGAATTATCATAACCTTGTACATTAAATGAGGATGAAGTCCCATCGCTATATTTAATGGTGTATGGATTTACAACATATATTCAGGATATCTAGGGATCTTTGAGACTTTGAGGAAACTTGGGATATTACGAATGAGACAAACCCATGTGGGCACCACGTGGCCCTTGACCAATAATTCCTGATGAGCTTTCGAAGGGTGTAACTCCCAATCCAAAGCTCATATTCGAGCATGGTAGCAGTTGTTATATAAATCTTGATGAGAAAAAGAGAATTCAAGATGATTAAGGAAATAAATTTTTTTTATTCCCCTTCCCTAAAAAGGGTACTTTGGGGTCGAGTATGTTACACGACCACACTGACAGGGGGGGGGGTGAATCAATGTCAGTCTCCAATGGTGCAATGAATCTATATTCGCTTGATTCAAAATTTGTTTTCCTTATCTTCAGGTTGATCATAGCCTAGTTATAAGATTTCCAATCCAATCTAAGTAATGGTGGGTAAGGTGTTGTGCCATATATTATTTCTATTCCTTCAAAATCTTCCATAGTGTGTACTCCATCCAAATCTATTGTCATACCTTTCAACCTTCCAATTGGTAACACTCTATTTTGATTTTCTAGTTTCAATTGGACAAGTGAATAGCATAATGTGGTTTCTCCCATACACTGCCATGTCTTCTTAGGAAATACATTTACTTTAGAGCCTAAATCCAATACAATATCTCCCATGTTGAAATCCCCAATGCTAGAATTTATCATGAATTCTCTGCTTGTCCTTCTTCTTCTATGAGGATGATTGATTGTTTTTTTCTCTAAATTACCTTCTACCTTTGTGTTTCATCTTTCTAGCATATTTTTTAATACCTTAACAGATGATGGATCATTCAATAACTTAACAAATATTTGCAGAAAATTATTTATGGTACTTAATTTCTCTAAAGGTTGTCTTTTACTGGTATGGTCCATTGAATATGGCATATCGTACATTAGTGGGTCCTAATTTTGTTGGGCAAGTTATGTAGACACAAAATTCTTCTTAAGAAGCTCATGACTGGCCTCCTTAAATGTTTCCTTTTCTCTCTGCATGTCAAACTGCTTCTATGGATCATTATTATTCTTGACTCATTGGTGTTGAGTTTAATATTGTTTGGTTGCATTAGCTCTTGTCTTGGATCCTCCTTCAGTGACTATATTGATGTTTTTCCCATCATCCCTAGCTTCTGCAGAGATCCAATGGAAATTTTGGTTTCTCTGGTTCCTTTTTTCCTAGATCTTTCCCAAGAGTGTTGAGCAGTCTTCAGTGTCATGGTCTATTATATACACGTCATCGGTAGAAGTGGAAAATCCCTTGCATAATTTCCTGGTTAACGGAAGTTGTGGCACACTATTGGTCCTCTTCCTTGTCCAAATCCTCCTTTTCCTCCTCCTCCACATTTGTATCACCCTCGATCTCCTTGTGATGCATTGTATTGGGGTACCTAGTTATACTATGCGAGGTTATACTGTTGTTTCATTTTATTGTAATAAAATTTATTATTGTTGTACTATGGTTGCATATTGTTGTATGCTGGTGAATATTTCCCTGTCATAATTTCTTCTTGCACCCTATAAGTGTCTAAATTTATTTTTCTCATTAGTTCTAGCATTCTACAATCCTTAACATCATGACCCATTGATTTGCAAAAAATGCAATATGAAATTTTTGGTATTGTTTTATACTTCTACATAATTGTACAATGATATGGATCATTCCCATTCAATTTACAAATATTTCACCCTGGTCTTCCTTGTTATCACTAAAACATTGTTCACAACATTTCACGTAAAGGATTATAGAAATATAGCAATGCCAAACAACTATTAGTTCACCTGCAGCACCAAAATGCATTTCTAAGAGGAAAAAACTATACAATTGGGAAACAATTGACATGAGCTAACTCACTAAAGGAAGCATGCACACAATGCGCAGGCCAAAGAAGTTCGTACACTAAAAATGCACCATATGCACGACTGTGTACAAGAAAAGTCATGCACACCTATGAATGACGCATTTATGGGTCTTTTTGGCTCCTCAACCACTTATGTACCAGCTCCCAACTTTATTTGACCTTCAAATCTCATGGAAATATGAATGGGGGATTGGTCAAGGACCAAAGGGTGCCCTAAAGGGCCCCATGTTCACACCAAGAACCAGTTGAATATTTCCTTGAAGAAATGCTATAAATGGAGGCCATGGGTACACTAAAAACTTAAGATTTTCATAGTATCATTATGCTGCCTCAATCATCCCTTGGGAATCCTCTTTTCTCCTTGGATCATTCTAGAAACATTCCAATAGGCCATTCCACTCACCTCTTGAGGGAATAGGCATTGTTTTATTCATCATTTGCTTTCTTTTCTACCATTGTAAGAAGATCTCTCCATTAGGGAACACAAGATCCCTCCTAAGGAGGAAGAGGGGACTCATAAGTCCTCATTTATCTATGGTGTTTTTCCAATTAATGTGGTTATCCATTGGTGGCATAATATTGGTCATTAGTTTATTGTTTATGGTTCTAGAATTTTCTTATGCATTCTAGTTTTATTTCCTTATTTTTTTTTTAGTTTGTTTACTTGTTTATTTCACATGTTTGGTTTTTTTAATTCATGCACTAACTTCTATCTTGTCTAGCAGACCCAACTATGCATGCAAGTGCCCTTGTTTTTTTCACCCAAGTGAAGAAAAAGACACAACATATTGGTGACCATACTGGGGAAAGGTATCAATTTCCACCCTATTTGGGCTTAGAGAGCACTTCTTTTTGATCCATTTTTCTTGTAGGTACCAAAACTAGCCTAGCCTTACCTGTCAAGAGATATATTTCAAGTTGTTGGAGGACAATTTCACTCAAATATTTTCCCCTCGGCGTGTATTAGAATGTGCATGGGTATTCTAGCCCACAGACATGCACTTTGCACACTGTGCACCCAAAAGGATTCTTTGTTCTACGCATTGTGTGTCGAAAATTCTTCTGTTCATTGTTCATTCTGTGCACTATGTGCCCACTGTGCCTCTGTTTGAACTATAACCCGTGCACATTTCTAGAGTTTCAAAATTGTAAGAGTTTTTGTGATGATTTGAAGGCCCCTAGCCTTCAAAATATTGCTTTCATACAATTTTTAAATTCACTCCACTTAGAATCCTTTCCCATATGAAAGTTTAGATAAATATAGGCACTTAGGGGGTAAAACAAACCACACATTCTCCTCTTTTTCTATGGTTTCCACATGGATGGCTTGTTTGGTTTTTAAAAATTAAGTTGAGGGTATTGCTATCACATATAAAAACACTTTCATTGGGACCATAAATCAACTTTGATCATTGAGTATGCTCTTATCTCACACCATAGAGTGATCTTGAGAATCAAAAAGGTGGTTAAGGGAACATTTCATCTCCCTTAACAAAAATATTTAGGGGAGGACAAAGACCCCCTAGGGATCCTCTTATTTTCTTTTTGAAAACATCTTAAATGTGTAAGGGCCCATACATGCCCACAAGTTGCAAACTTCAGATAGTTTCTTGAAATTTATTTCTTAGTTTACATCACTAGGGGAGTTTAAAGATCAAAGTAGTGGGCCCATACATGCCCACATGCTTGAAATCTAGGATGGTTTTTCAAGATGTCTTAATATAAACCATATTAGGGTGTTTAAAGGATTGGTAAGGACCCACATGTCCACATGCTAGTTCTTTAGGGGATTTAAAATTTTGCAAGTTTGTACCAATGAAACTTAGTAAGATAGGTAACAAAGATTTGTAAGGACCATAGGAAGTCCACATGCTACAAATTCACACCTAACTTATTAAAATTTGGCACATCTTATCACTTTCTCACACACAAAGTCACTCCTCACTCACATAATTTCCATCTTGAATTGTGGAGGTTGAAGTAGGTTTTCTCTTAAGGAATTATGAAACATCCCACTATTTCTTGAAGAAACTATCCACACCCACTTAATTCAAACAAGATTGGTTCACACCCCCAATATATCAGGCCACCAAATCTAAAACATTTCTAAAAAATCACTAAGTTTTCCTCCACATGAGGTGCCAAAATAATTTTTTTATTCTAGGTAGGATCTTGGCCGTAGGCATCCAAATAACCCCCCATCATCTGGTTCTCACATATTCAATCATTAGAAGTTGACAAACAAAGAACTTTAAAATCCTCCAAGTCAAGTGTTCCTACACCATAAGGCAGGGAGATACCCTTGAAGGGTTTACGGATGAGGTCTGATTGTTCTATGCATCCCCCATTGAGTCACCCAATTCTTGGAAGGGATCCAGCCCGTGACCCATTTATGAGGCTAAAAATCTAAAGGTCGCACTTTGATTGAGGTACCTAGTGGCCAAATTTTAGGACATCTACCCAGGTGGAAATTGTGGGCTGCAATTGCACCTTGATCATATTGTGTGGCTATTGGGAAATATTTCTATATCTTTCAGGATATGCACCCTCTACCCCTCATTATAACTAATTATTTCATCCTTCACTAGTTCCTCTTTTGGTGCCTTCAAACCCCATTGTTGAGTGCTCTTGGAAGGTCCATTGCTCTTTGAGTGGAAGGACGATAGGTTTTTTATGACACGTGCATTTTATTTATTTTGTTCCCCCACACGGAAAAAACCCACCTACCCACATGTATGCGTATTTACAATTGATTTATGTATGATGCTCATTGGATTACATGCAATTGTGAGTTATATTATGAAGGTCAAAATTATACAAGTCTCTAGTTCATTTATTTCTCTCTTCACCATTTTCACACATTCACTTTCTTATTCAGACATCATAGGGGACCCACAGAATCCCCATCATTCTATAGGTTTGCAAAATCTCCCTCCTATTCTCGAAGGAGTTCCTAGTCTTTGCAGACTCATCGGCTCAACCATCTCACACACTCATGAGTGCCACCATTTTTGGATCAGAGTTTCTTGGTTACACTTTACTTGGATACAATTACCAAGGCCACCCATCCACTATCTCTCCTTCACAAGGAGGCAAGTGTTATCAGACTAATTGGTAGGTGCAAACACTAACTGATCTCCCTAGATCCACCTAGATCTAGAACAAAACACACCAGAACATGACACTTTCCTTAAGTTTTAGATATTGAATTTACTAACGAAAGAGGGATGGGTGACATACCGTTTAAATGTCACATCCTCTCGCCATCGCCATCCTAGCTCTATTCCAATGCTCATACAATGATGATCCTGCAAAAGAACACAAACAACCAACGTGATAGCAATAGCATAAATGCAATATAAACCTATTTATGTGATCAAGGAATCATACAATAAAACACAACAAGATTTATGGGAAAAAATCATATTACTGTATCATATTAAATGTGAAAGAGAGATTAGAACCATGGCCTTGATGTCATAAGGTCCCTTCCAACTGTCCTTCATTCCCCACACACTTCTTGCTCCAATGATTATGAGAGCATAGATCTGATAGTATTCACAATCTATCTTGACAAAGGCAAAACTCAAAAGCACTCTAACCAAGCTAATAATTCCAAGCCAAATCCAACTTAGCCCAATCCAAGCTCCAAAAGCTAACTTTCTCCATGAGAGCTCCTCTCATTTTATAAGATGAAGAGGATAAGGTGAGGAGGTTAGGATGATCCCACCAAATCATGAAAGTGAGTAAGATCCAAACCATTTGAATGCCACCTCACTTTCTCCTTCTAGAAGATTCAAGAAAATGCTTGTTTTTCCCATGTGTAGGCATTCTCGCACCCTACCTATAGAGAAACTTGTGAACCTATCACAACCTAGCTATGGTGCAACCTGTGAGAATTAGTCATTCTCACACCCTACCTATATAGAAACCTATGAACTTCCCTTTTTATAGGGTTTTTACAAAGGAAAATGCAACTTCTTTTCTCAGGAAAAGTTCTTCTCCCTTCCTTGTTCAAGAACTCGGGCCACTGACCCCTATGAAGGCAACAGATAGGTTTACATCATTAACAGTCATAGGGATGATGAAAATAATGTGTAACAGCAGGGGGGAAACTTCTTCTCAAGGAATAAGTACAACCCCACCAAATCCCCCTCAAGGGTCAAGTTCACTATCTGCTCACACCATGGTTGGAACTAATCCTCCACCACCACCGCCCATGCCATATTTGGTGTCTCTCAACATTCTTGATTTGAGTAAACTAATGAATGATCCTATATTACATGACCTCACATGGCCCAATATGCCTACCAAACTACCTTCATATATTCCAAAATTTGAAGGAAAATCAGGGGAAGATCCCGCCAACCATGTCATGACCTTCCACTTATGGTTCTCTTCAAATATCATCATGGATGACTCCATCCACTTAAGGTTATTTCAATGAACACTCCTTGGTCTGTTAACCAAATGGTATGTGGATGAAAAATCAAGGTCCCATGTGACTTTTGAATCCTTGGCCAAAGCCTTTTTGGCCTTTTTTCAACTACCAGTTCGTCATGACATTGGTTTAGAAATTCTCTTCGAGTGAAAACAAACCTCATCTATGCATATTTCCAACCACATCCATGAATGGCGTCAGCAATGTAGTTCATGTAAATAAGAAACTACGAAAGAACAATGTCTCGATTGGTTTCTAAAATCACTCATCTCTATACTTTCCAAAGATGTGGCATCCACCTTCCCCCAATCTGAAGAGGAAGACATAAGCAAGGCTCAATGGTTAGACCTCATTTATGCTCAGTCAGGTTACTTGTACATAGTATTACCTAATGCACCCAGACTTGTACCATTTTTCTAGAAAAAACCTAGCATGTCTCATGCTGTAGATGGGTTGATTGGTACCATGACACACCATAATCCGTACATTCAACCACCACCTATGTACGATGCACCCCAATATCTACTGACATATGGAAGGAAATCTTATTACCCTCCTCCCCCTTACCAACAAACATATCCTGGTAACCCCCCTCAACCCATGAGTGGAACTTTGCTGACACCCATGATACGCCTAACCTCTCAACCAAGTTATGGTTCCCCTTCTACCTCAGCATATAAACTAGAAACTAGTGAAAATCTATATTTTCCATTTCCTGGTCCTCCACAGCCAGTTTCACCTCCACATGGACAACCACACATTGGTGTTAAATTTTTTCAACCCTCTCTTATTCAATAAATTCATACTTTTGAACAGTTAAAAACAAAAAATCTAGCCCATTAGTCAAAGAATGACAAGAATAAAGCAAAAAACCAAAACAATAATAACCCAGGACCAGGGGGAAATAACCCCCAACTAAACCAACCTGTTGGGGGCAATTAGAATCAGGGAAACCATAACTGCCAAGGGGACAATACCAACAAACACCAAGGGAGGAACAAGAACAAAAACCTCCATACAAACTTCCCTTGTGCCCTTTGTGGTGAGCATGGACATTATAACCACCATTTCCCCCAAATTTCCAACTTTAAACGGTTTAAATACTCCATGAAAGTGCCACATCCTCCAACGTCGCCTACCCCTCTACAGGCTCCATAACATTATTTGAAACAACCACCCCAGACCATGTTGAAAAACCCTATTCAACACCAAGGCATGATGAATACCCAACAAGAGGTACACCCTTCCCCACCACAAATGGGACAATATCAAAACCCAGGGACCACCCACCCTAGAAATCCAGCAGATCACAATATCCTCCTCACTAGAGAAGAATAAATTCTTCTGCAAATACATGGTCGTCAATACAACACACCTCCTAAAATTACTCCCACCACTTTAGAAGTATCTCTAGCTACAACCAGACAACCTTTGATGATTCCATTCCCTAAAACTAAACCTCCCATTCGTATTCCACACATTTCGTTACGATGGAATGTCAACAATCCTTGGGCTAGGGAAACACACAATTATAGTTGGGTCGACGACTGCGCTTAGTCCTCTATAGCTATGTTTGTATTGGAGGTCCTCCAAACATGTCCAACCTAATGGAAATCCTTGCTTTCCCCCTCTGTGGGAAGTTGACCTAGCTGATACTAGACTCATTGTATTTGATCTAGATAGTAGAGAACCTCGTCTCCCCACTCTGGTAGCTTTCTAGATACCAGTGAAGATTCAGAACATCACAGTTCATCGATGTATCATTAATGAAGGTGCATCCACATGCATCATGTCCAAAATTTCATGGAAGAAACTTGGCTCCCTTGAGCTTATAGCATCCACCATCACATTAAGAGCCTATGATGGTACACCATCCTCCCCTGAAGGGCTCTTTCAAAATGTCCTCATCGAACTTAGGGGAAAAACAATCCTCATCAATATTGAGGTTATCAATGCTCCTCTTAATTAAAATATCTTTTTTGGACATAAATACATGTATTCTATGAAGGCAATGGCTTCTTCTATGTTTCAAATGATGATGTCCCCCCACAATAGGAAAATTATCACCATCAACCAAATTACACATTATGAGCCTAACCATTCCACCAACATCAATAACATCTTGCCTCTTGTCTGCACTAGTTCTGGTGCTTATTTAATCATTAAAATGGGCCTCATAATTTTCAAGGACCCATCCTTGTTGGGGGCATACCACTAAGAACCACCTCTCATACCCCCTTGATCACAAGTGTGTTTCATATCTTCTAATGGAATCGACATTGGAGACACCATCCCTCCCACTAAGGCCTCTCCTCACCTAGACATCCCACCAGTTGAAGGAATTTTCCTCAGGGTTTCCCTGAGAACCCTACTACACCACTTATCCCTGATTTCCCCCTCCCCCATGGGAAAATCCCAATTTGGGAGACAATCCCCCAAGCCATCACTCAAATCCCCTTATTATTTTCCCCACCGGGAGTACAAGACTTTCCTTTAGTCACAATGCTTACCCATCCTAACATGGCACTCGCCATCCCTGTATGGTATCTACACCCACCTGATATGGTTCCTCAATCATCCCTCCCTCCTTGGTCAGAGGGAATATCGATGCATATTCCATTACTAACTTTGGCCATGCCACATTGACTCCCAATCTCCAGCACCACTACTACGGTTGGAGGAATACAGAAGAAGAAAGAGCCCACTGCTCGACTTCCTCCTTGTTTTCAAGCTCCTTGCACACTCTTTGAAAGAGAGGGACACCCCACTAATAGATTTCCCTCTTTTCCTGAATTACACAATCTTATTCAACTCCCTCAAACAACCACATCGCTCACCACTTCACTAAAATTTTATAGTACTACAACAACATCCCCCACTACAGGTAGTAAAGGGTTGCGAACCAAATTCACTTGCACCATATGTTCAAAATATGGCCACTACACTCATCATTTCCTATCTCTACCTCGGTTTTGCCAAACACTAACAACAATATGACAAACCTTTCAAAAATATCCCTTTCTGCCACCAATTTTGGGTACCCACATCATCAACATCCATTATGTATCTACCTCAGTCCTTGAATGGATGTGATTCCCTTGCTTTCTTTGTGACTCACTTTCTCATTTCACATAATAGTGTCTTTTGATTGTTGAATATAGACGTTGTCAATTAAACCTTATTCGAAATCATTTGACCATCTTACATCATGGGATGCACATTACTCCCCCTATCTCTACTCCAAATATTGTCCATATCTCCTCCCCTGACCTTGAGTCACTTCCCACCCCTTCGTGGTTCACGGATAGACTGTCTGAGGATATTCCTCCAAATCCTCCCAATTCCTCGGTTCATTTCCCATAGGAAATATTACCCCCTACCATAGTTTACCCCCCACAATGTCTAGACATTTAGTTTATGTCAAGCGATCCATCACAACATGGTTGTGATGTCCCCTCTACGTCTTCACAACTTGAGAATAATCACATTGTGACAATCACCCATGTCACCTCCATGGATCCCTTGTATTCTTGCATTTTTCACTGTGATGAAGATATCCCATAGGAGCTCACTACCCCTAATTGTCCATGGAATGCACTCCATCACCAAGAGCTTTTTCTCTCATATGAAGCCTTTGACCTTCCTATACAAACCTCCATATGCACAATCGAAACGAAGTATTTTATTCCCTTAGTGCATATAGATTGGTTCAACAACCCTATCCCTTCCCCAAATTATTTTGAGGAAGGCAACATGGCCAACATTTCCCCCACTATCAATATTGACATTTCCATCAAGCTGTTAATCATAGAGGAAATCCCCATTGGTGCCGCATGATCCCCTGAACAACTCACATCTTACAAAGCTCTCTTTTAGGAATACTGGGATATTTTTTCCTATTCATATACAGAGATGCGCGACCTCGATCCCTCTATCATTGAGCATCGCATCGACACATGGCTAGATGTCACTTGATTCCTTCAAAAGAAGCACCCAATTCGCCCATCCAAAGCTATGGCTATCAAATCTGAAGTTGAAAAGTTACGTGTCGCAGGGTTCATATTCCCCACTGTATATACCTCATGGGTTTCCAACCCCATCACCATTAACAAAAAACATGGCATTATTCGTGTCTGCACTAATGTTCGCAATATCAACAATTCTTTTACCAAAGGTAACTTTCCAACCCCTTTCATCAACCAAACTATCAATGGCTATGTTGACCATGAGGCATTATCCTTCATGGATGGGTTCTCTGGCTACAATCAAATCCAAATCCATCCAGCAGATCAGTATAAAACTGATTTTACTACCCCATGGGGTACTTTTTCTTATCGTGTGATGCCTTCTGGACTAACAAACATAGGTGCTACATTCCAATGGGACATGGCTTATGTTTTCCATGATCTTTCTTGCATCACGATCGCCTACTTGGATGACCTCACAGTTCGATCTAAGAAATGAACTCAGCATTTAGATGACTTACGCATTTTCTTTCAACGATGTTGCCAATACAACATCCGCTTGAACCCTCTCAAGTGTGTGTATTGTGTCACTTCCAGACACCTCCTTGGGTTCATTGTTTCCCAAAATGACATCATAGTTGACCCTCTCAAGGTCCAATCTATCACATAAATTCCACCACCTATGAATTTGTGCCAACTGCAGAGCCTGAGAGGTAAAGCCAAATTTTTACAATGCTTTGTCCTAGATTACACCACTCATGCACATGGTTTCCTTCGCTTACTATGACATGATATCCAATTTCAATGGTATGAACATGCCCAAACCACTTTTTATGATTTAAAAGAGGCACTATCCAACACCCCTTTTATTATTCCTCCAGACTATGATCACAATTACATCCTCTATTTATCAGCCTAGTCCGTCTTAGTAGCAAGAGTTCTCTTCCAACTAAAGGATGATGGACGTGAGCATGTTATTTACTACATGAGTAAAACTATTTCAAGACCACCTCTAAAATAAAATCATGATGAGAAACTATCCCTCACATTTTTCTTCATAGTTCAAAAAATGCGTCACTCTATCCTACTTCGCACTACCAAAGTTGTGGCAGATTCCAACCCCATGCAGTACTTTCTTAGTCAACGATAGATTAATGGAAAATTTTCTCGATGAATCATCATCCTTCAGGAATACAACTTGGAATTCTCAACTCCCAAAAGAAAGAAATCACTCGTTCTCATCGAACTCATCACGACCTTTCCCTCAGATGCTAAAGGTTCACCCATCAACATGAATTTTTCCGATGAAAACCTCTTCTTCATCCCCTCATGTTATCACCTAAACTAGCACAATCAAAATTGTCATTTTTAGGTGATAGAGAGAACTCCAAAAAATTATTTCTAAATTTTTATAGGCTTGTCAGAGAGCCTATTTTTTGTAAATAAACTTGAAATAAACATTGGATTTGATTTTCTTTACTAAAAGGGTGAATTACAGGTTTCGGTGGTTTAGGAAAACCTGTGAAGAGTTCATTAATCATTGAAAGCAGATCTTTCGGTGGTTAACAGGCGAAATTCAGGGCTAGTTAACCACAGAAAGTGCAGGTTTCTAGAAATAAACTGCCTTGGGAAAATACAATTTGCTCAGCCTTGGAAAGACCGTTTCACACGCTCAAATAGTCGATTGACAAATAGACATCCTAAGATTTCCAATGGTACTTTCAGATATGAATTTGGATCTTGGGAAGGTATTCAAAAGTTCCCCATGAGATGAGGCAGAGTGTAAAGCCCAAAAATGTCAGAGCCTGCATTTTCGCATGATCTAGATGTCATTTGGCATAATGATGGAATGATAAATGCTGAAAGTTAAGAAAATTGGTAATGTAAGGTGGTATTATGACTTCTGGTCGATTTTTTATGCTTTGTGGTACTTGCAAACCTCCATTTGTCATTTCGACTTGAAACCATGGCATGCACCGAAATCTATGAAGTGATTGTTTTGTCTAACTGTTTGATGATTCACATGGCCCTCATAACTTCAAGTCCCAAGATATATATTCATGATGATTCCCAATTTAATTATGATTTGAAATACATCAAGTCCGAAGTCTTATTTATTTTCATTGTATGAAATCCCTTTGATTTTGTTATCAAACTCGAGTCTACAGTCATTGTCATTATACCATATGAAGGTCGAGTTTTCTGTTATGCATATTACAACTTCATCTGTCATCCAAATGCCACAGAAGCCCAAGTCTTCTTTGTTTCATTAAGTCTGAGTTTTCAGCTATAATCAAGCCTGA
>ML800956.1:64543-75639 GCA_009831015.1 Picea engelmannii | reverse complement strand
GTTTCTCCAAATCGTAAATTTTGGATTGCAATTTAGGGACATCCAAATAGTATCTCTCTAACCACAGTCCACACTGGTCGCAAGGTGAAGCAACCTTTTGAGAAGAAGGGGGGTTTGATGATTCCCCGAGGGTTTCATGAGATGGCTTGATACCAGGGAAGTCATGGTTATCCCGAAGACAAGGAGGCAAGTTATCTACGAAATCGTAAGAAGGTTCGTCACCACAGAAGCCCTCTTCAGCTAAAAAATGCTCAATGCTCGAATTTGAGTCCTCGCTTATCATGATAGGCTCTGTTTTGGAAGGGGGGTTAGACTTATTTCTCTCCATGCAAGAGATCATCCTTGTGTTTTTCTTGTTTCTAGCAGCAGTCTTCGCCGTAGCCTTTGTGGTTATGGGCTTAGCCACTTTAGTCACAGCCATAGGCGAATTCACAGGTGAGTGGGTTTCAGGTTTAGGTAGTAAAACACGGTAGGGTACAGGGGTAGACTTACTCTTGGATACCACAGGCTTATCGACCTGTGGAGGAATTGATTCCTCAAAACCATTACGGTTGAGAAAATCGTGCCAGGAATATCGACTTAAACCCAATTCATAAACAACCAGCATTTTAATCAACCCAACATGGAAGAGGCTAGTGTCAGCCGGACTTCACTTGTACTTCTTAGCCATTTTAAATAAAATTCGGTGCAGATAATGCAGCATGCTAAGCTCGAAACCCATAAACACCATCAATAAACGTAGATGAAACAGGAAAACAAATCCATACCTGCCTTCACAAGTAACGAATTGCTTGATAATCATCAAGAGATCATACCAGCGGGGTTTCAACATCTTCGCAGGTAAACCTTTGTTGCACGACCTCACTGTCCGAGACCGAAATAACAATGTCCACGGGACATCATTTACTTTATAAATTTTGGACCATTTATGTCCCTTGACAGGCAAGCTAGTCTCCAGGTTGAGAGATTGTTCGGTGATTTCAAGTTGGACATCTCTAACTTTGTCTCGGCAACCGTCGAATGACAGTGCGAATTGCCGAGCAACAGAGATATTAAAACCATCGAACTTCCTTATAAATGAAAGCCACCCGAATTCTTCAAGGTCGTTGTATGCACCATCGAATATCAACAGCGCTTGGCATCCATTAGGTTCGACCCTCACAAAAGGAGCCATAACCTCTATTCATGGTAGGGTTCACATCGAATGAACAATGCGCAGAGTGAATATGATAGGGTTTCAATAGTTTGAATGCTCGTCGAGATCGAAAACAACTCCGTGCGTGCGAAGGTGGTGGGATTACCATCGCCACGCATCGCATTAATGACCTGTACAGAGCTATTAAAACCATAATCATTTAAACAAATGAATCTACCAGCGAATGGGTGAATCACCACTTCTACGTGCCATTCATCCAAGTCTGAATCAACAACTCATGTGATCATTATGTGCCAAGTGTTAAGTTTAACCAAACACAGTACCAGCATTAACTATCAATTCATCGTGTCGATTTCATCGTTCAATCAATCGCTTAACCACAAGTTTCACTGCTAATACATAGCTCGGGACTATGAAACATTCCACATATAATCCATCTTTGCAAATAGTGTGTCAAGCATTGATTTGTAAAGTTCAATGTGATTGATCAATGCGATTTCAAACCAATGTGATTATGTCTTATAAACTTGCCCATGTATTTGGTGCATATGGTAATGTTTGCATTCCAATCTTTTGAGAACAATATGATCCAAAGCTTTTCATATAATAACTGAGTGAGAATCCATAATAAGGATAAAAGCAATAAGACCAAATCCATTACAATTTTCATAAGATCAAAACAAGACCAATAACTTTTATGCCCAAAGGTTTAACAATCAAATATATCCAAATGCGCAATCAAGGTAAGATAATGCTCAAGAACATAAGTTTGAGACAACCTTTAGCAGTCATGTGATAAACCAGTGATCAAGCGTCTTTCAACAAATCAACCAAAAACGATGACAATCTAAGCAACGAAAGAGGTGTTTTCACACTTGCAGTTGTGAAAAACGGAAACGAAATTGAATTGTAATTGTCGCAAAAAATGAGACGAATGTCTAGAAGCACAGTGAGACAATTATTTGTCATGATACCACAAGGGGTGTAGGCATCTTTTTTGAGAGCAATCGAAAAAAAATGGGTTGGCTGCCAACACAACCATATATAGTTCATTTTTTCAAACCTCCACACTCAGTTATAGAAGCCCAGAGCCTTTGTTTCCTAATCCATCTTCAGCCATGGGATCAGGGTCCCTCCATCTGCATAGTCACATTCCCCGGGTCACCATCTGTACTCAACCCCCAGGGAGCATTTTTCTCATATAACATCCAGGTATGCCCACTCATGTTCAAAATTATCAAATAAGTTGTGATATGTTCTTTATATTCAGATATTGTTCAGGTTGCATATTTTGTTTTCATATGTGTAGGTACTTGGTCATCACAAGATACTCAACCCCTTCAAGTATATGTTCAACATTGGCATGTAATCATTCCCTCTAAATATCAATTGCAAATCCCAATAATACCCTCCGACATTCACCTTTAGGGTCCCTACTTTTGGCTCTATGGTACTATCACCTCTTCTACATTTTGGTACTGTCATCCGGTAACACTCTCCTGCATATGAGTTGTCCCATTCATAATTCCTCCTTGGTACTTTGACACCCATTTTTCTTTCACCCTCTAGGGATGGGAGTCCCGATAGTCTCACACATTTCCGAGAATAAGCCACATACTCCTCATCATTTTTCTAGCTTTCCCAATGGACTCCCAGGTTATCTCATCTTGGTTCTATTTGACTACACTTATGTAGTATCATTAACCCTCCATTTCATTCACAATCAATTTTCCCATCTGTAGACTGTCCTCCCTTAATTTCCCTCATACAAAAATCCTCCCATGGGGCCCCCACTCTCCACCACTTTTCTTCGCAACTTGTGCCCTCACAGGACAAGCCATCTTGCATCAGGGCCCCATTTCTGTATCTATAAACTCATCCCAAATTATTCTTTATTTATTTGATAATTGTAAAATTCCTTTGTTTCCAACATTTACTTAGCTTTTCATCATCACCCTTGAGAACCTTATTTTCCTAGAAATAGAACCCATATCACCCTTGTTTGGGGCATCCATTCTCCTTTTCTCATTTTTCACATCGTTCATAAACCTCAAGTATCCCAAAATCCATGTACCACTGATCTCTAATTTTTTCCACTTTCTCATGCCTCTGGCACAATTTAACCCATGTATATTCATCCCCCTAACACTAGATATAGTTTTATGGTTGTTTCCATTCATCCTCCAAACATACCCCTAAACAAGGGAATTCTTGAGTCTCACCGCATCTTGACTTCGTTCATGTTCCTTATCAGTCCCTAATCGTATCCCTGTGGATTTCATGAAACCCTTTGCTTCTTAGAGTCGACTCTCCCTTTATGTCAACATCAAAAAAATTTCTAGAAGGGTGACAATATCCTGACTCTCATTACCTTTACAATGAGGAGTCTCAGATGACACAGAGAGAACCGTCATTTCTCTCTAATTCCATTGACCCCCATAACATTCATCTTCATAAAAATCTCATGTTACAGTGGGTCTTACTATGTGACTACTGTAGTTGTTTTATACCAATCCAAGACCTATGAATTTCCTAGGCCATTGCTAGAGTGGGAAAACCCCCCTGAAGACTACACTAGGGTTTAGAATGTAGGCATATAACAAACTTCTAAGAGTATCCTACTTCTCTAAGTACCCCAAATATACACCATACTTATACAAGAAAAGGTAAATGAGAAGGATCAGGTAACTGTACCTCTACTCTGCATCTGGTGATGATGCTCTCGTGCTTGATAGCTTCATTGTATGCAAACCTCCTTCTAAATCTGGCATACATTCAAAGACAAAAAAATATAAAGCTACAAGTATGCAATTCATATACAAATAAGGGTTAGACATCAAAATGTTAAAACATAAACCATTAACAACATTCAACACGTCATGATTTGGGATAGGAAAATTATTTCTTTTATTGATAATACAATGATCACTTACAACCAAATTTAGCTACTGCTCCACAAACCAAGTTCGGTCTCCTCTTCACCAAGATCCAAGTGCACCTCTATCTGTCTTCTCCTCACAACCTTCATATCTCTTCTTGGGAAGTGAATGGGTTTCTGATGGAGGAAGAAGGGTTGATTTGGGAATGTAAGGGCAATTCTCACAAAAGGGTTGCAATTACTTGGGGCAAGGAGGGGATGTGAAACTGGAAGAGTTTCATTGTTCTTATTTCTAGATGTGGAATGAGAGCCCAACACCTCCTTTTATATCATAAAAGGATGGTTATTCAGTTGGATGAGGAACTATAGGCGGTGGAATAGTTGGAAAACTACCCAATAGCCTATAATCTCAACAAATTCCTTACAATTTTTTATTTTTTGCAACTTTTGCAAGTATATGCGGGATGTAGTGGTGAAACATGCATATGTACGTGGGTTGTAGTGGTGCAGAAAGTATATGTACATGGGAAGTAGTGGAGCAGGGAATGTACATATTCAAATATTTGTTTTTTTAGAAGAGCAACTCAGTGATGGCTTGGAAAAAAATGCAAGTAAGAGGGCCAAAGGCTAGGTATGTAGGTGTAGAGAAATTTATGGCTATAACAAATTCCCCCTAATGTGTGAGGTTAGAAGAGCATATGATGGCTGAAATACATTACAATATCTTTACTAATGTATGTAACGAGTGAGCCCGGGGCTAGAGTTCGGGAGGTGCCATCTACAACATACCAATTGTCTCACCGAGGAGAGCATAACCATGCTTAGGATCAAATAAATCATGGTTTTCAATCAAATACACTGCATATCCATGTCATATAACTATATAAAGTGTATCCACGAGCAATACACAATGAATCTACATCTCAAAATCAAAGATATACATGTATAGTATCCATCTTCAAAAATCCAATAATGCTTGATAGTTGGAGATGAGGCCTTCAAAGCTCAAGCAACAACTTCCATATCTTCCAAGCTTAGGTAGGAGTACAATGTGAGTGTATTACTTCACTACCTAGAGGTCTTCGACGACTTGTTGGAAAAAGGCAAGAGGATCTCGATGATCAGGTAGAGAACTTCATTGATTTTGAGCAAGGATTTGGTTGGAATTTTGGGATTTTTGGGCATGAGGGAAAGAGACAAACTATAGAGAGGTCGGCTTAGTCTGGGTGAAACTTCCCTTGGACAAAATAAATACAGATGATCAGACTAAGGAAACATGATATTGACATAAATTTGCCATGCAAGAGGCAACACAAACTCTCCATTTGTTTGGAAGAATAACCAAATGGAGGAGGACACAATTCTATGTAGAAATAATAAATTCCTAAGGTTATACTAGATCCCAATTCTTGACAAACAAATGGAAGGATGTGCTTTGTCCAAGGGTGACTCATTGTGTTTCCAAAAAGAATATATATTTCCTGTGCCCTCTTTTTGGATTTTTTTTAATTTTTATGTCTTTTTCAATTTTTTAAGAGCTTGAAAAAGAATAAAAGAATGCTACATTACAAAGGAGGAACAAGTGTCACGAACAAGCATAATAGTTCCAGGCACAAGGAACACACTAATTCTTAGAACAAAGAGACATGTGGAGGAAAAGGACACTCGGGGAAAAATCCTCCATGGATCAACGTGTCAGGTCATAGAGGCAAAGTGCTATGAGGCTTGCACATAAAGCATGATTCAAAAGTTCAGTTGAAAGAAACATGGAGCTGACATTATGCCAAAGACGTAGATATGCAAATGCGATTAACAAGAAAAAATGAAACCCTTCTAAATGTATTTTTAACGAGCCCAGATACGGTAAGCTCGGTGGTTTTTTAATGTTTGGAGAGTCTGAAAAAATGTAAAAGAAGACTCCAATAGGGTGCCTTTTTCATAAATAGTCCATTCAGTTCAAAAAGGTGTAAACTATCACTGAAAATACATCCATTCAAAACCATTTTAATGAGTGTGACAAAGACAAGATCACTCAGAAATATTTTCAATTTTAAGGAGTCTAAAAAGAGCTTAACTATGGACTCACATCATTTTTCTGGATTTATTCTCCTTAGCCCAAAAAAGTATAAAATTTATTGAAGAGAACTCTCCATGTGAGATGAATATCCCAAGGTGTACCTTTTTCCTCCATAATCCACAGGCTAGAAAAAGGAGCAAACTCATTCTAGTAGATGTTCTTCTAGACCAATTTTAACGAGTGTGAAGGAACAAGGTCACTCGATGATCTTTTCAATTTTAGGGAGTTTGAAAAGAGATTAACTATGGACTCCGTGGGGGTTCCTTTTTCTTAGGTAATCTCCAAGGCCCGCCAAAGGTGATAAAAGGAGAATGTTCCTTTTTCGTAAATTTAGTTCCTCAGGCCCAAAAAAGGGTTAAACTTATACCTAAGAATACTCTTCTAGCGAACCAAAGTTCCTAGAGGATACCTTTATTCATACAATTTACCATCCAAACCGAAAAAGGGGTAAACTACCGTCGGACAAACATGCCTTCAAGTTTTAGTTTGGTGAGCATGAAGGTAAACAAGATCGCTTGACAATATTTTCATGTTTAGAGAGTCTAAAAAGGGCTTAAAGAAGACTCCATAAGTTACTTTTCCAAGTTAATCTCGACAAGGTTGAAAAGCACAAACGTAGTCTTGTCGGATGTTGCTTTTGGATTTCAAAGAAAGATTGAAAGACAAGAAAGAATCCTCATTTTGGGAGTCCTGAGGGTGAGGCCAAGAGTGGTGTTGCATCATATGTATGAGGCTCAAACTCATAATCATGGAAGGACTAACAAGGAATACCAAGCCTAGATTCATTCTAGAATGACATGGACACCAAAATACAAAAGGATCTATTTAGAGAATCCATGTGAAGGTAGGATCTACCACCTAATCATGGCACTTCTAAAACAACAATAATGGTTATGTGTCACACTTCAGTGTGATCGACCCTATGGTGAAGTGAAAAATACAATGAGATGTAGAAAGTGGAGGTGGAATCCTAACTTATATGCAAAAAGTTGAAAAAATGACTTTTTACCAAAGGACCTAAAAAAGACCCATCTCCTGAAAAGTTACCAAACCAAAAGGAAACGTGCATTGTAACATCCAATAAGAAACTCAATAACCACATTAAATGATATCTAGGCTAGAAAAAATGACAAAAGGGGTCAAAAAAAAGGCAAAAAGGGCCAATAAAGTCTATAAATAGAAGTCAACAACTCATTTTCACATTGCAATTTGAATATTAACCAAAAGTAAAAAAGGACCCCTTTGCTAAAAGAGTTGATTTCGGGAGTTTCAGAGAATGAAACAAACTTCTTCTTGGACCAAGTAAGTATAAACTCATCCCTATTGCATTTAAATTATTCCTTTTAGCATTATTTTTAGTTTTTTTGGGGGGGTGTCCTATTAGGAAAGGGAAACCCTACATATACACGCAGAGAACATTCTATCAATGTACATATGCGACTGTGTCCAAGACAACCCGTATACACTCTCAAAATCATGGAAAAAATCAATTTGCAAGAGCTAACACCCCTTTGAACTGTCATGGAACATGATGTACGTCGACTGGAGGGAGAGGGAACACGAGGAAATCAACATTTTGGTCGATGAGGACCCTTCTTATATAACTACATTGAAACAATATGGTTTATGGAATTTCTACCGATGTTCATTCGTGAGGTAGCAAACTAGGCTACTGAATGCCTTGGTGGATTATTGGCACCATGATGTAGACGCGTTCATGATGAGGGGCAGTCATTGAATCCAACGACTGAGGATATATATTTCTTGACTAGCCTCTCGAGGAGAGGGGAACCAATCAAATTGCATACATTTCCTCCTAGGCCCTTCAACATCATCAACTACATCAAGATGCACTGCAAGGATGACACCGAGAAAGTAGGTTCTCAATTGCCTATCCATAAGATCACCAAATTGTCACCGAAGGTGATCATCTTTCTTATTGCGCGGATCACTGGATCCATGACCCAACACGAGGCCTCCCATGTTGGAGTTACTTCACACAAACCTAGGATTTATTTTTACTAAGGTTATTCCTTGTTTATTATTCATAATTAGTCATTATCCATTCTCTTATATTTTAGGGGAGAATATTCCACCTGGAGAATATTCTCTTTCAGTTGACACTTCAGTTTGACTAGTTGAGTTGAGTTTAGATGTTTCATTGGGATCATCACCATGAAACATTAGGATCATCACTATGATAATTAAACCTTTCCTTTGTATCATCACCAAAGTGGTGCATTAGCCTTGATTCCCTGAGTTAAATCCTCACTACTCTCTATTCAGTCAGATAACTGAAGACTAGTTGACTAGTTAACTCAACTAGGTGGCAGTTCACTCTCGTAACTACCTGAGAGACTAGAATAGGTGGAAGTTCACTTTCGTAACTATTGGTGTGTGTAAATATCACTCTATACCACCACTATGGTACATTGGTTCACCTCAAGTCGAATTCATTGAGATATACAAAGTATATCATGTGTAAATTATTCATTATTCACAACAGTTAATGAGAATTCTTTCATTCTTTATCTTCGTCTTCTTCTTTCTTATATTCTCTCAACAAATGTGTGTATCATTGCTTATCAATATATATTATGTGTAAGTTCAACACATTTACATGGTATCAGAGCCAACAGAATTCTCATCAAAATCCACACCCAAATGTTTTGCAGGTACAAAAGATTGACGATAGTGAAAAGATGGAATTCCAAAAAGAATTCATTCTTACACCTTACAACTATTTTGCATGGAAGGAGAAAATAGTAATACATCTCTTATCTAGATGGTTGTATAGGTTAACCATGAATATAGATACATAACCGACATCATCCATAGAAAAATCCAAGTACTTAAATCATATGGATGAGGCACTCGGAACAATTTGCAGTCTTATCTCTCTCGATCTCCTCTTTCACATATCTTCTTGTAAGACTCCCAATGAATCCTAAAAAATATTAGAAGGGATCTTTAGAAAATAGGATGAGATGAGGGGAGACATGCTAGAGGTGGATCTTTTCACATTGGATCCAAAAATCTTCGACAATATCCAATATTTCTTTACAAAATTCAAGGATTTACTGTCGCAACTCAAAGCTTGTGGGGTTGATAAATTGACAGAGGATAAAAAAATGGTTCTCACCATTATCTCCAAGCTTGATCCTAAATTTTTTGTATTGGTATCTACATTCCATACTGTCAGATTCACCTCTGGAGCCACATGGAAGATGCCTTCTCTTGAGGACTTTATCGAATCCTTGACACAAGAGCGAACCAAGCTCATCAACATGGGTGTAATCAAAGGCACAAGGGCACATGCACTCACTCTGTATGATGGCAGCCACAAATATCATAAATCCAAAGATAAATATAAGAGGAAATCTCATGCACATATGAAGAAGGAAGGGTACACAAAACCCTTCACTGATGCCTCTGGATCCAAAAGAGAAAAGGGAAGAAAGGGAGAGAAATGCACATACTGTCACAAAGGATTCCATTCGGAATATGCATGCATGCAAAAAAAAATAGATATGATGTCTTAGATACTTCAAAAAAACAACCTTGGAGATCACATCCCTGAGGGTGCAAGGAAGAAGAAGCCAGAAGATCTTAATTCCAAGAAAGGTAATTCTAGCCATGCCTTGATTGCCATCAACTCCTCTCTTGATGCTTGGATCATAGATTCAGGAGAATCACATCACATGGATACCTCGTAAGAAGTATATTCTTATTTGGATGCATGAAAAATTCCTCCCATTCTGATGGGGGATAACTCTTCTGTCAAAGTCACCGACAAAGGAAGGATTGAACTCACCAATGACAGTTTCGAGAATGTGATGCATGTTCCCAATATTTATGTCAACCTTCTCTTCGTGTATTAGATGAAAAATTCCATCATCAGAAAGAGATTCATATTCACACCAAATTACTTGGACATCTACGACATGAAAACCAACTCCAGGGTTGCAACCGGTGAGGTAAATCATCAGTCTAGATTGTATACATTTTTTGAATTCATTGAACCTGATTTTTCTTTACTGCTTACTCATGCTAATGAAAGTAGTAGGATATGGCACGAAAGGTTTCGACATTTGAATTTCAGATACATGCAACATCTTAGCAAGCATAGATTAGTTGATGGTCTACCAGACATCCATTTCTCCAAGGGAGTATGTGAGGGATGTGTTCTCGAAAAACACCCTCAAGAGAAATTCGACAAAGGAAAGTCTCAACGGGCTTTTGCACCTTTAGATCTGATCCACATCGACCTCATGGGTCCTTTTCCACATCCATAAATATAAAAAAAGAGAGGTGTTTTCTCATTTTTGTTGACGATTTCTCACATTTTACATGGATCTACTTTCTCAAGAAAAAATCTGAGGTCTTTCAACACCTCAAAGATTTCAAATGTTTGGTTGAGACACTATCCATAAATAAGATCAAATTCCTTTGAACTAATAATGGGGGAGAGTATGTAAATCATGAGATCCATAATGTTTTCCATGAGGTAGGGATTCAGTTGCAACATACAGTTCCCTACACTCCACAACAAAACAGAGTTGTTGAGCGGAAAAATAGATCTCTAAAGGAGATGGCATCTTGCATGTTGCATGAAAAGTCACTACCATAGAGACTATGGGCTGAAGCACTTAACTATGAAACATACATCTAAAAAATATCTCCCCATAGATCTGTCAAGGATAAGGCCCCCTATGAGGCTTGGAGCGACCTCAAACCAGAAGTGACCCGCTTTTGCATTTTTGGTTCTCATGCATGGGCCCACATTCCCTCTGAAAATAGGAAGGAACTTGATCCACAGAGCACTGAGTGCATTTTTTTTGGATACCCCGATGGTGTGAAGGGATATCGGCTTATTGATCTTTCCTCAGACTGACTCATCATTGAGCATAGTGTCAAATTCAAGGAAAGTGTCTCGCATGTACCTCAACATCTGCATGAAGACACCTTCACTCTTCTACCTATTC
>ML800956.1:43510-64203 GCA_009831015.1 Picea engelmannii | reverse complement strand
AGGCTGTAGAAGTCCAGGGCATGTGTGTCTCAAAAAAGATTGATTTTTAGAAGATCTTGGCTCGATAAATTGGCAAATAGTAGGGCCTAAGTCCAGGTATGTAGGCTGGGTGAAAATTAGGATTATAACAGATGCCCCCTAAAGTGTGACGTCAGAAGAGCATCTGATGGCCAAAATAATATACCAATTTGTTTCAACATGCCAAGTGAGTGAGCCTAGGGATCAGTATTTGGGAGTTTCCATCTGCACAATAACATTTTGTCTCTCCAAGGTGGGCATACCCATGCTCGGGATAAAAAACTAAAATCATGGCTGCCAATCAAATACACTGCATATCCATGTCATATAACTATATAAAGTGTAGCCGCGAGCAATACCCAACAGATCTACATCTCAAAATCAACAAATATACATGTATAGTATTCATCTTCAAGAAGCTAAGTGTCGTCTCATTGCTGGAGATAATGCTTTTAGAGCTCAAGAAACAACTTCAAGATCTTCAAAACTCGAGTAAGAGTGTAATATGAGTGTACGACTTCACTACCCAGAGGTCTTTGAGAGATCGTCATGAATAGACAAGAGGATCTCGATGATCAAACATAAAATTTCATTGATTTTGAACAAGGATTTTGATTGGTATTTTAGGATGGTCGTGCATGAGGGCAAGAGACAAACTATAGAAAGGCCAACATGAGCTTGTAAAAACTTTCCTTGGGCAGTAGCAAGAAAAATTATGAGACTCAAGTAGCATGACATTGACATAAGTTGACGATGCAGGAGGCAACGCCAACTCTCCATATGTTTGGAATAATAACCAAATGGAGGAGGACACAGCTCTATGAGAACAACTTCCTAAGGCCATACTATATCCTAGATATTTGATGAAAAAATGGAAAGATGTGTTTTGTCCAAGGGTGACTCATTGTGCTTCCAACAAAAAGAAAATACTTTTCCCTTCCTATTTTTTGGGGTATATTTGATTTTTTTGTCCTTTTTTCAATATTTTTGAAAAGCTTTGAAAAAAGAATAAAAGAATTTTACGTTAAAAGGGAGGAACGAGTGTCATAATCATACTATTTCTAGGCACAAGGAACACACTGATGCTCAGAGAAAAGGGACATATGCAAAAAAGGTACACTTGGAAAAAACCTCCATGGGCCAAAGGTATCAAGATGCAGAGACAAAGTGGTATGGGGCTTTTGAATAAGGCATGCTTCAAATGGTTCAGTTGAGAGAAACATGGAGATGACATTAGGCCAAAGATGTGGGTAAGTGAATGCGGTTTAATAAGACATGCAATGGTAACTTCCTTTGATGTAAGTTTAATGAGCCCAAAGAAGGTAAGCTCAGTGGTTTTTCATATTTAGAGAGTTTGAAAAAGCATAAAAGGAGACTCCACTGGGGTATATTTTTCAAAAATATTCTAGTTGGTTTGAAAAAGAGATAAATGAGCACTGAAAAGATGACTATTCAAAATCATTTTAATGAGTTTGAAAAGGACAAGATCACTTAGCCATCTTTTCATTTTTAAGGAGTCTGGAAAGAGCTTAACTATGGACTCTGTAAAAGTTGTTCTTCTTGGCCATTTTAATGAGTGTGAAGAAACAAGGTCACTCGACGATCTTTACAATTTTAAGGAGTCTGAAAAGAGCTTAACTATGGACTCCGTGGGGGTTCCTTTTTCATAAATTTAGTCCCTTGGGCCTGAAAAAGGGTTAAAATCATACCTAAGAATACTCTTCTAGGGAACCAAATCTCTTAGAGTATACCTTTGTTCGTACAGTTGACCATCCAAACAGAAAAAGGGGTAAACTACCGCTAGATAGACGTGCCTTCAAATTTCAGTTTAGCGAGCGTGAAGGTCAACGACATTGCTCATAAATCTTTTTGTGTTTAGAGGGTCTGAAAAGGGCTTAAAAGAAGACCTATGTAAAAATTTTGGAGTCTTGAGGCTGAGGTCAAGAGTGATAAAAACAATCATGCAGATGAGGCTCAAACTCATAATTAGGACAAGGCTAATAGGGATTCCTAAGCCTATAGTCATTACCAACAACATGGATGTCGAAAATGCAAGAAGGATCTAGCTAGGGAATCCATGAAGGGGAAGGCTCTATCACGACATTATGACACTGGTAAAGCAACAAAGATGGTTCTGTGTCACAACTTGGTGGGTTCAATCCTATGGCAAAGTGGTAAAAATAACGAGATACAAAAAGTGGAGGTGGAATCCTAACTTAAATGCTTAAGTTGAAAAAATGATATTTTTACCAAAGGACCTTCAAAAGTGACCCAAATATCCCAAAAGATTCACGATACCTGAAGGGACCTCTAATGTAGTCTTCCCAAAGAAATGCCTGAACCATACTAAATGATTTTTAGTTTAGAAAAAATGACTAGGGGGCTAAAAAATGACAAAAAGGGGCCAAAAAGTCTATAAATAGAATCTAGAAGCTCAATATCACCATTGTTGATTTGGGAAATTGAATCTGGGGCCAAAAACACCCCTTTGATAAAAGTGTTGATTCTGGGAACTTTAGTGGATGAAACAAACTTTCGATTGGACCAAGTAAGTAAAAATTCACTCTTGCATTTCAATTTTTATTTTATGCATTTTATTTCACTTTTTGGGGGGACGTTGACCTTTAAAAAGGGTTGTCCCTAGGCATACATGGGTTGTCTTGGGACAACACGCATATGCACGTGTACAAAAGAATTACTGCATGCATGCATATGTGCTTGTCACCACTACAACCTGTGTATGCCCCTAATTTTGTGAAAAAATTAAAAAGCAAGATCTAAATGCCCTCCTGAACTGGTACTTGCAGGATAAATGTTCACTAGAGGGAAAGAGAACATGAAGACATTGAAATTTTGGTCGATGAGTACCCTGGTGTGATTGTTGCATTTACTCAATGTGGGCTATTGAAATTCTACCAGTGTCCATTCATGTGGGCACAACTGAGGCTATTGAATGCCTTGATAGCTTATTGGCACCCGGATCAGAGGCCTTCATGCTTGAAGGTCAATCATTGACTCCAATGACAGAGGATATATACTTCTTGAATATCCTCTCAAGGAGAGGGGAGCCAGTCAACTTCCACACATTTCCTTCAGAGGCTAATAACATAGCAGAGATGATTGGGCTCCATTGTGAGGCAGAGACTGACAAAGTGGACACACAGGTGTTGATCAACAAGATCTCTAACCTATCATTGAAAGTGATAGTACTACTGATTGGGAGGATCACTGGATCCATTGCACTTTACCAAGCATCCTGGGCGCACATGCATTGTGTGGCGTAGTGTTTTAATTTACATGTGTTTGATTGGAGAAAGGAATTACTTGACTGCGTGAAAAGGTAGTTGATTGAGTGTCGCATGCGGAGGCACAAAAACTTCAGGTTTGGGACCATATATTGTGCATTCTTCTTCAAGAGGGTTCCTAGTATTATCCCTTGAGAGATAGTATGATGGCACATACCCACATTCCCAGTCGTATGTATATGGGAGACATTGTTGCCACGACAGGGTGGTGGAAGGACTGTGGAGGCCTTCGATGACAAGTTCTTTGACTGGTGTTCTCACCATATTCCAGTGATAGAAGACTATCCATATGCTGGAATTGACTTTTCCAAAGACCTGGATATGGCTGTTCCTCCTAGAGAAATGCGAGGAGAGTTGGGAAAGTTTTTAATTTTCATATCTTTTGATTTTTATTTGCTTTTATATATATCATTTTGTTTTTGTGTGTGTGTACCAGAGTATCTGACAATGATTTGTTTGTTATACAAAAATGTGGGACCAATGCATCTGGTTGATTTTATGAGGACTATATGACATCCTTGTCCAGAGATGGGAGCAGTTGGAGCCACTAGACCAGCAAGAGTAGTAGGGGGGCCTCAACCTAGGGAGGTTGAGAGACTTTTGAGGTAGGTAGAGCAGAACCTTACTACTCTTACTCCTGTTTTGCCTATGGCATAGATTAAGGATCTGCCACCCTCTATGCAACCTCACATAGTTGGGGTGCCACATACTTGGGTCCAACGTTTTTGGTGTTTTGCAAACACTATTGTACACTACGGCCAAGCCAACAAGCCCCACCCTTAGCTAGGTTGAATTGTTTATGTATCGTGAGAACATTTGTACATTTTTTAGAGCATAAGATCCATGACTCCTACTATGTATATTTTTCAGGTGTTCACACCCATGCTATACTCTGATACATTTTTCAACATATATATATGGCTCTTTTTTGTCTTTTATTCTTTATGGATTATGCTACAAATGTATTTACATGTGAATGTGTGTTTTTTGTCTTTATATGTGTGCAAAATGCCAATCTAATATATGATTAGCTAGAGTATCAGTGATGTGATTTAATCTCCTAGGAACATGAATGTAAGTAATATAATCAAAACTTCGTTCTAAGAGACATACCCTAAGGAATGGTCGGTGTAGGGTAGGGTCATAAATGTGGTAAACACCATTTAATTGAGACACAACCAGTTGAGCATCTAAGTAGACCCAGAGGCAAGACATTCCATGTGAAAAAGCATCATGAATCAACTTTATGATTGCGTTGTATTTGACAATGTTATTTGTAGCATTACATAAACATATACCTCCTGAGGATAGCAACTACCCTTGAGGTGTAAAAATTATCCAAGCTACAGAAGCAAGCTTCCGAGTGTGTCGACTAGCACTATCCACAAACCCCACAAACACCTATGATTCACTTGACATATGCCACAGTGAATATAATGTCATAAAAAATGACACTTGCATAAATGCAAAAGACAAAAAGTAAGCAAAAAAAATGTACAGAGACTATACATATGTTACAAGAAGTCACTGAAGGTGACCCAGCTATGAGTAATACTTCTTGAGGTAGAGCTCATTTCTAGGCTCAGTTAAAGAGTTTCCCTCAAAATCAACTAGATGATAAGCCCCTTTTTTAAGAACCTCTTTAACAATGAATGGTCTGAACCACATGGGTTTGAACTTGCCTACCCCTAGGGGATGCTTATCTTGGTCATAGACTAGGACAAGGTCACCTTCGAAAAAAATTTGAGGGTGAATGGATTGATCATACTGACACTTGAATTTTTGTTTGTGAGCCTCATTGGCCAAGGATTTGTCTCGACGCTGCTCATCGAGCTATTCAAGATGTAATAACTACTCTTCAAGCAGTGAAGTGTCTGGAAATAACTGTACTGCCAATTTTAAAGAGGGGATCTGACATTCTATGGGTAAACCTGCTCCCAGCCTGTAAATGAGTTGAAAAGGTGAGAAACCGATTGCAGTCTTAACAGATGTTCGGTAGGCCCATAATGCAGAATACAACATCAAATGCCAATTTGACTTGGTCAAATTGATCGTTCGCTGTAAAATAGTCTTGATGGAAATATTCACAGCTTCTACCTGACCATTCGCTTGAGGTTATTAAGGTGAAAAATGTTCTTGCCTCAACCCAAGCTTTGATGTTAACTCAGTCATCATTTTATTCTAGAAGTGACTACCATGGTCAGTGACAATCTCTCTCGGGATGCCAAACCTTTCTATATTCTGGTTAAACAAAAAGATAGTTGTTGTCTCTCCATCATCCTTGAACATTGGCATAGCTTCAACCCAATTTCTAAAGTAGTCTACTGCTACGATGATATAATGGTGCCCCCTCACTGAAGGGGGGTTGCATATTGTGAAATCAATCCCCCACTTGGTGAAAGGACCAATTGTAATGAAGGGAAACATATGAGCAAGGTGTGCCCTCATATTCCGAGAGAATATTTGACACGGGTGGCACTTCTTGACTGATTCAACACAATCTTTGATTAATGTCGGGGAGAAGTAACTGGTGTGTAATATCTTTTGGGTTGTTTCCAACCCAGACATATGAACACCACATGCTCTAGTGTGGCAATCATTAAGGATGATTTCTTCTTCTTCATGAGTGAGACATCGGTGAAGGATGGAATCTATGCAGACATCGCACAAGGGGTTTGTGACAAATCCTCCACCACAGAGTATTTATGGGAAGCCCTTGTGTTCAGGTTGTGATAATCTTTCTTGAGTTCACCTTTTGGGATGGGTGTCATTGTTTCACCCAACATATTCTCAATCTAGAGAGGAAGAGGGGGGATCTTAGATTCTTTAATCTTCTCAGAGGAGCTATGCATTCAATAATCATGTGCTTTGGTTGATATGTATGCATCACCTTTCATCATATACACATTCACGGATGAAGGATTACTTGAAGAAGGAGGAGGTCCTTGACTACCCCCTTCTGCGCTCATCAAGGCTTGAGTTACATTTTGGCCCGTGTTGGAATGGGCTCGTTAACACAATAGGCTTCTATTGTGCAAATAAATTTTGGACCTCCGTGAGCCGAGGGCACTAATAAGTTGGGTGGTATTCCATGCATAGATTACATAGATACTTTGACTTCTTCTTTTCAGTGTTGCCCCCTCTAGCATTATTGGTAGGTTTCTTATCCCCCTTACCCTTCTTTCGTTGTTTCTTCTTCCCTTCGGGCTTCTGGTTGGCCTTTAGGTTTGTCAATTGTACGTTGTGTACATCTAAAATTTGGGTAAGGGGAGTAGCCAGACCTGTGGTCGGGCTAGCCGCTGTCTATTGTATCGACAATTGTTGCAATTGTTTTGATAGTGGATCAGCGATCTTAGCTTGTGTTGAACTGACAATACCATCAACATGTGGTTCATCTCTCTGTCTGGTTTTGTCAAGAATTGACCTAGGTGCATCCGAAAAATTTCATAAAGTAGGCCAGATTGTGATTAAATCAACTCAAGATGTTGAGATCTCATTATCGCGTCTTCTTCAGAAAATACTCCCGACATCGCTACATCTTTGGATAACTAGGGTACCAAATAATTAAGGAACCACTCCACCAAAAATTCTAGTGGGACTGGTACTTTTATAAAACTCTTATGGCATCTCCATTCTCGGATGTGATTGGAGATATGGACCACTTTAGTCTGCTCAAATTTGGCCAACAATTCAGTGTTAGCATCATATCTCACAACTAATTGGAAATGGTTTAATAAATCCATTGCTAATTTGTTGAAGGAAGAGTATCTTGAGTGGTCAAGCTCAATGTACCATTTCATAGCAGTCCCTATGAGAGTGTGTTGAAACAAGCACAAATGGACGGAGTCATATTTCAATGAGTTAGACGAGCACCAGAGATGAAAAGTGGTCACATGATCATGTAGATATTCATTAGGTTTGGCTTCAAACTTTGGAATGTCTGAAGGAAACTTTGTTGGCATAGGAGACCAATGTGGATTGTGATAGATGAGGTCATTCAACAACCTCGTTAAGTCAGGAAAATGAAAAGTTTCCAGGAATGATAGTTTTGGCTACAAATTATGATCATGGAAAAAGAGACCTGGATTTTGATTGGCACCCAATTGCGAGGAAATGTTTGGTTGTTGGCCAGGATTCTTGTAAAAACCTTGTCCAGGACCAGTGTACAAATTCTACACTTGTTGAGGCATCATCGACTAACTTTCATAGAAGGACAAAGGAGGTTGGGCTTGCATTGTGGTCCAAGGATTTTGAGAGGGGATGCCCCCTGTCGACCCGATGGGCATAGGTATTGAACCTTGTCCGGGGTTCCAATGAATTTGGAAAGGGTGTCCCCCTATCGGCATCCATGACGAGGAAGTGGATCCTTGCCAAGGATTCCAAGGTCCTTGGGGGGAAGGGATTCCTAGATTTCCCCCCTGTGCAGGATTAGTACCCTACATAGGATTCGATTTTCCATAACTGGGGTTTCCCCCATTGGGGAAAGCAGTGGATGAGAAAGCATTGTTAGCAAATGCACTGAAAAAAGAGAATGGTGTTGAACCTACTAGATGACTATTAGAAGGAAGTCCTTGATTACTCACTCCATATGAACCATAGTTCGTACTTGGCCCGATGGATTGTTGGTGAGCACCACCAAGTGTATGGAATGAAGGAGGTATGTGACCCCCTCTATAAGGGAAAGAATTATAAGGAGATGGAAATCCCCCTGTGGACCCTTGTAGAGGAGTGTTTGAACTCCCTACCCCTAGACTTAGAGTTGTTTGAGTGGAGTGAAAAGGGACAACAATTGGATTGAAGCCAAAAATTCTATATGTGAATGAAGGGTCTGTCGCACTCTGAGACAACAGAGCAATGATCATTGCCAAATATGGGAGCGGACCATTACCTGAATTAGACGCAGTTGAGACCATAGTAGCCTTGACTAGTGACAGTTGGTTAGGAGGTGGAACACCCCAAGTTGTGATAGTCGTAGAGGGAATATGAGAATTCCCTGAAGAAATTGCAGGATTTGGTTCCATCTCGATTTGGGATACTTCCAAATGCTCATAAGGATAGACCTATATGACAATGGGCGCCGAAAGATTTGTAATCAAAGGGTTGTTAGGACCATGAGATTGTAATCCAAGGTTAGTAATGTTTGGCTCCTCCTATATGAGATGTTATTGTCTTGAAGGTGGGTTGGAAACAATTATATGTGGCCCAGTTTCTTCAAACAACCATTGATGGTCTAGCTTCCACCTTAGCGGTGGTGGGGGTGGCTCCAGATCGACCGGTGGTAGGCCAAGAAGCCTTCACGACCGATGGATCTCCTTCCTCCACTGTGTGAGAAGATCAAAGACACACTAAGTCCTTTCTAACTGATCGAGAAACAAACACACTCTATCAAAAAATTTCTATGAGATAAAATAGGTAGTCACTAGCTAGTTGGAATAATAGTTACAACAACCAACAATAGAGAAACTTATCGGTGCAAGTGAAACTCGAACACGGAAGCACCCTCCGTGTATACTCTATAAAGTGTGGCTCGATGTCTTTCCTAGGTACCATGGTATACCCCCACAACACTTGTGTAAGTCACTAGAATGATAGGCCACTAGGTTTCCATCTCACGAACAATTGATAGGTGGGTACAGTCGACAGTCGGATGGACTGCAATGAGCAGAGTATCAAGCCTGAAACCTATCCAGAGTATCGAGAGAAATTTTTTCAAAAGAAAACTAAGGACCTATAATGGATTTGAGACCCACAAAGCTTCGTGGAAAGTGCTAATGAAGGAATCCCAGAAAAATCCCTCTATATGCGTTCCACACTATGCTTGGTCCAATTTTGGAGGGGTTATCTCCACTACCTTTCCACACATGACCTCATGTTTATCCCCTATGTTAGAGGGGGGTCCCAGACAACTTTCACGGTAACTATACTTTGAACACTCCCTAGCTCAGACTCTTATGTTTGTGTTTGGTAGCCTTGAAGAGTTTCCTCTCCAACCTAAATCAAGGCTCTAGTCCTAGACTTGTTGGCATACCCTACAAAACATAAATTCTAAAAGATTTTATTTAAACATTTATTTTAGTGGTTGTTTTTAAAGTCATAAGAAATGATAGTGAAACCAGTGATGTTTTATAGCGATGAAAATAAGAACATGCAAAGTTCTTAAAACAAGACTACTTCTTCAAAAAGAATTTACTTTAACCAAGCTTTCATAATTTCTTTCTAAGATCTTTTGACAGAAAACTGAAAACATGCTTTCACTCAACTATGAGCTACTTATTGTCCTAAGTCAATCAGCCAAGAACTTATGAAAATGAACTTTTTCCTAATAATCTGTGCAAAAAATTAACTACTTAACCAAACAAAGAAAATATCTACTTTTTTTATTATTATTGTGCCTCAATAAACAAGAAAAACTAAAGAAGGAAGCTTTCTCCTTTTCTGAAGAAAAAACAATAAAAAATCCAATCCAAGACAAGGCCAAGGAAAGTTTCTAGCCAACCACTGACCATGGGGAGATACTAACAACCAATAAGGCAGATTAGACTGACTCACTATCTCATCAAAAAAACTAACAAAGAAACATAATAAGGCTTTGAATGAAAAAGCAAGTCATAATAGAGTCCAAACCTAGGATAAACTGCTATGAAAAATACCACATTCAGACAAGAAAGACCCTAGGAAGTAAAAACTTGACAGGGAGTAGGATAACTTCCTCCAAATTTTTTTTTGGACAGGTACCCGACTGTCTCTTCAACAATTAGCATGCATATGGGAGTTGTATAAAGGTAGGGAGCATGTGCACATAGAAAATCCCACTGCAGGCCACATGTGCCTTTGAAATCCTTCAAAAAAAAAAAAAGAAGAAGCAGATAAGCTTCAATAGAGGATACTAGTATTGAACACCAACACCCCTTAAAGGTAAAAAAAATCTTACTTTGACGCAAAGAGGAAAGAAAAACATAGGTAAACAAAGCTAATCCTGAGGTTTTTACCTGACTATGGACTGTTCAATAAGAGACCTAGAAGGACCCAGAAGATCCCTGAGAAGGATCACTTCTGTAGGGGAGAGGATGACTACCTCTTCCTAAGAAGCATTTGTTGGGTTCTCTGACACACAACTAACACTTCATCAACAGGCGTACATACGTAGGCTAACTAAAGGTAGGGTGTGTGCATATGTAGGATATCCCACTATAGGGCATGTATGCCTCTTAAGACTCTCAAAGAAAGAAAATAAATAGTCTGGTAAGTAGAGTAGGGAAGACTGGTATTGAGAACCAAAACCCCTGAACACTCAGACTTCTTGCAGAAACTCAAAAAAGGCAGTAAAACCAATTTCAAAATACCCAATAAAAAATCCCCAAAGAACCCTAGAGAATCCCCAGTGGAGTCACCAATTCTTATGTGAGTGGGAAATCCTGCTTACAGGCTTAGCATTTACAGGCTCTAATCATGCATGCAGAAAATGACCATTTAAAGGCCTCTACTTTTTCTTATTCTCCCAACACAAAACCCCACATTCATGCAATACAAAGGTGCAAACAAGATTAGGTAACTCTACCTTAAATCCTTCCTTTGATGTCGATCCCTTTGCTTTCACTCACTCCTTGACTGCAAGACTCCTCCCAAAGATGAACTGCATTCACACATGGAAAAACAGAGAGATGCAAACATGCATTTTATATACTAATTGTTGGGTTAGATGTGACAATATTATAAAATAAATAAACAATTTGAACACATGATATGGTGGGACAAAAAAAGTATTCCTTTTTGTATTAATATTCACAAGAGTAAATTTACAATATATGGTTGGCACTGCTCCTTGAACCTGGTCCTTGGATCCTCTTCACAATGCACCAACTACTCAACCTCACAATACAATTGCAGGAAATTGGAGCAAAGGGGGGATAAATTTGGGTAGAGTTTCCATGCTCTCTTCTTATTTTTCAAATGGGACCCCTACCCCTTATTTTATAGGTAGTTATTTGGTTGAATGACTGGCCATAGGTAATCAAATGGTTTTAGCAATTTCCCAAAACTCTGTTTCCCATATGAAACTTTCCATTTTTCATTATTTTGTCAGTATACACAGGATGTAGAAGGCCTCCAGGCATATGTATGTGTACATACACGGGATATAGAAGGAGAGGGCGCATGTGGCTCAAAAAAGAGGGATTTTTAGAAGATCTTGGCTCAAGAAATTAGAAAATAGTAGGGCTTGAGGCCAGGTATGCAGGCTGGGTGAAAATTAGTATTATAACATCATCGACTTATATTTCTATCCTTCAGCGGAATAGACGACAAACATTTTCACCAAGACCTTCACTGAGTAGAAATTTCATTCTCTGCAAGGTTGTCTTGGAGTGAAGGACACAGTTGCCTAGAAACTATAGTTTTTATTTTTACGTACATTTTACCTTGAGGGGGGGTTTTTCCCATGAGGTTTTCCCTCTTTCCTCACTTTATTTTTATTCTATCATTTGTACTTGGGTACCTAACATGGCCTCATTACTGGGACCCAATCTTTATTTTCACCATAGTGATGTTCAGGGGGGGTGTTGGAGTTACTTCACACACACCTAGTATTTCTTTTTCCTAAGTTTATTCCTTGTTTATTATTCATAATCAGTCATTGTCCAATATCTTATATTTTAGGGGAGAATATTCCACTTGGAGAATATTCTCTTTCAGTTGACACTTCAGTTTGACTAGTTGAGTTGAGTTTAGATGTTGCATTGGGATCATCACCATGCAACATTGGGATCAACACCTTGATAATTTGACCTTGCCTTGGTATCATCACCAAAGTGGCACATTGGCCTTGATTCCTTGAGTTAACTCCTCACTACTCTTTGTTCAGTTAGTTAATTGAAGACTAGTTGACTAGTTAACTCAGCTAGGTGGCAGTTCACTCCTGTAACTTCCCGAGAGACTAGAATAGGTGTCAGTTCACTCCCATAATTGTTGGTGTGTGTTCATATCACTCTAGACCACCACTATGGTGCATTTATTCACCTCAATTCGAACTCATTGATATATACAAAGTATATCATGTGTAAATTATTCATTATTCACAACGGTTAATGAGAATTATTTCATTCTTCCTTTCCTTCTTCTTCTTTCTTCTATTCTCTCTACAAATGTGTGTATCATTGTTTAGCTAGATATATTTTGTGAAGGCTCGACACATTCACATCCCAGGCACATATGTATTGTGCGATGCAGTGCCTAGATGCAGGAATATTTGACTGGAGCATGACCATGCTTAACTGCATGAAGAGGTAGCTCACATAATGTCGCGAGCATAGCAACAAGAACTTTGGGTTTAGAACCATTTTGTGCTCATTATTTTTCCAAAGGGTGCCCATCTTGAGTCCTAGAGAGACTGTACGGGGGCATGTAACCTCTTTCCTAGCAGTATGCAGAAGGGAAGCATTGTTGCCATGACAGGGGGGAGGAAGGACCATAGAGGCATTTGACGACAAATTCTTCCACTGGTGTGCAGGACAGATGCCAGCGATAAAGGAATACCCCTACGCTAGAATTAACATTTCTAAATATCCATACATGCCCGTACCTCATGGAGAGGACCGAGGAGAGATAGGTACGCGTTTTTTAAAGTTATTTAATTTTTAGCATATTTTATATATTTCATTTTTTATATGTATCAGAGTATTGAAAAATATGTATCTGTTTATGTACAGACATGGGACCAGTGTTCCTAGAAGACTTGATGAGGACCAGGTGACTTCCTCAGCTAGAGGTAGTACCAGGAATAGTCAGTGGACCAACCATCGTAGGGGGACCTCTAGTCGGAGAGGCTGAGAGATTTTTGAGATGGGTGGAGAGGAACCTCACCGTGCTCACTCACACAGTTCCAATGGTTGAGATCAAGGATCTCCTACCATCCATGCAGCTACATGTGGTTGGGGTGCCACAGACATGTGTTCAACTCTTCCGACATTTGGATAGCGTTGTTGTTCTAATCTGGATTATTTTCGGCACAAAATGAGAGAGGAGATATAATAAATAAATGCACAGAGATATTGCAGATATTCAATAATATAAAAGAAATGTATCAAAGATGCAACCATAAACGCAGATATATAGTAATACATGGTTTCTATTAATCAAAGAAATGTACAGAGACTATAAAAGTATAGAGTTAAAGACTTGCTAGAATGGTGGCAACTTATCTCTGAGAAGAGATGTGATGGCTACTTGCATTCACAAGAAGATGATTATAATGAGGCTCTGAAGGCATTTTTACAATAAACAAGAATTCCAAAAGTCCTAGACATCCAAAAACCTATCCCTATAAAATGAAGCGCCAAAAGTCATGTGGGCCCTGTTTGGCTAAGTTAGTACATCAACTTCTCAAGGTCATAACTTTTGCATACGATCTCCATTTTAGGCGTATGATAGCTCGTTGGAAAGGTATCATTGAGGAGATTCAGTTTTGGTGCTCAATAATTCCTTTGAATATCATTGAGAACCTCTATCTTGAAAAACCTTCATTTAGGCCCTCAAAATGGCCTCGAAAGTTAAAACCTGCTAAAAATAGTAAATTGCCAAAATTGCCAGAAAGTTGTTTTGAGCTAATTGGAAAAGGTGGGTGGCCATTGATATCCACTTGGATCAATCCTCCATCCTTAGGAAGCAATGGTCTCCATTTTTTTGAGCTTTCAGGGGACAAGGAAAAGATTTTGTTGAATCTACATCTTGGTGCGCTGCTCAGTTTGTGGAAGTTTGTAACGAACCTTTTGAGGTTGAGGTTGTTCAACAAGTTGGGCTACATGAGAGGATGGTGTGAAGAAGGAATATTTGTTCTTTGCTGCAACCTTTTTGACCTGCTTCTATTGGATAGAAGGTGCTTGGGGCAAGGCTGTAGTGGTTGTAATGTCTTTTTGTTCTCCTTTTGAACAGATTGTGAAGAAGCTGAATTTTGCAGCATGAGATACTACCTTGCGAAACTTTTTAGGTGGAATAGTAGTCAAAACTACCTCTATTATTATGTAGAGATGACCCCCCAAAGTAAAAATGACACTATGGGGTCGAGACTCATAAACAACATGGTGTCTCCACATATATGGTTGGCCCAAGAACACATCACAGACATCCAGTGGGGCAACATCACATAATACCTCATCCTTGAAGGGTTGGATGTCGTATGATAATCGACACTATTGGCTGACATGAAGATCTCATCCTTGGTGAAGCCACCCAATGTTTTATGGCTGTGGGTGTGGTGTTGTTGACAATCCCAACTATTTGATGACCTCTGGTGAGATGAGGTTCTTCTGGCTTCCACTATCAATAATAAAATGTAGTGGGGTCCCCTTCACTAACATCTGTGAATGAAAAAGGTGCTCCCCCTCTTCAGGACCTGTTGGTTCTTCTAGTTTAATTGTTGCAGTAGTGACAATAGAAGTGGGGTCCACATCCCCCTTGACCTGAACTCTTGTTTGTTCTGGTGCTTAAATTTCTACTCGACTTTGACAACATATCAATAAGTAGCACTGAGTGATGAGATGTCCAGAAAAATCATTTTAGTTTGGATGTATCTATGTAGAGATCCATGGTATTTTAGAACCAAATGTCACTCGGAGTCTTTGATACCCATCTTGGTGCACAAGGTATGGAAGGTATTGCTGAAATTTGGAACTGCTTGGCCCCTCTCTTTCTGCAGTTTGGTCCATCTCATGTAATGGTCCTCATAGTTGCCAACAGGGTAATACTATTCCTTTACCACATCCACAAAAAAATCCCAAGTGGGATCGCCCCCATATATTTTGGATTCCTCTGTGGAACTTTTCTCCCAATAAGTTTCCCAACAATGTTTGACATGAGGGAGAGATTTAAGGAGTGCAGAGGTGATCTTTTCTTTGTCGAAAAAATTGTGAATAGAGAAATAACCTTCTAGCAGAGTTAACCATTTTTCTAGGGCTTCTGCACCTCCTTGTCCTTCAAATACAGGAATATCAAAATTAACTTGTAACTTGAAGGGAGAGGTTCCTCCAAAGTGGTTTCTTGACAAAGATGCACCTGCTTTTATCGACATGCATTGAAGGATGTGGGAAAAATTCTCCATCATTTCATCCCTCTGTCACGTGAGAGATTTCTCAAGCAACATATTGATAGGATCGTCTGCTCCATTTTTTTTCTTTTCTTCTTCCATTGACGATTTCTTGGGTCTGTGAAGGCGATTGTCTTCAAGAGAGACAACCTTGATACCCAACTTTTTATAATCAGGCCTCATCGAGGACATGCACTAAAAAATGTTCAAGAGCAGCTTGCTCTAATACCACTGATCCAGATTATTTTCGGCACGAAATGAGAGCAGAGATATAATAAATAAATGCATAGAGATATTGAAGATATTCAATAATATAATAGAAATGTATCAGAGATGCAACCATAAACACATATATATAGTAATACATGATTTCTATTAATCAAATAAATGTACAGAGATTGTAAAAGTACAGAGTGAAAGACTCGCTAGAATGGTGGCAGCTTATCTGTGAAAAGAGATCTGACGGCTACTCACATTCACAAGAATATGATTACAATGAGGCTCTGAAGGGATTTTTACAATAAACAAGAATTCCAAAATTCGTAGACATCCAAAAACCTAACCCTGGGAGATGAAGCGCGAAAAGTCATGTGGGCCCCATTTGGGTAAGTTAGTACATCAACTTCCCGGGGTCGTAACTTTTGCATACAATCTCCGTTTTAGGCATATGATAGCTCTTTGGAAAGGTATAATCAAGGAGATTCATTTTGGGGGCTCAATAATTCCTTTAGCTATCATTGAGAACCTTGATTTAAAAAAAAAAAAAACCTTCATTTAGGCCCTCAAAATATCCTCGTAAGTTAAAACCTGCTAAAAATAGTAAATTGAGAAAATTGCCAGAAAGTTGTTTTGAGCCAATTGGAAAAGGTGGGTGGACACTGATATCCACCTGGATAAATCCTCCCTCCTTAGGAAGAAATGGTCTCCATTTCATTCAGTTCTCGGGGGAGAAGGAAAAGCGTTTGTTGAATCTACATCTTGGTGTGTTGCTTGTCTTGTTGGAGACGTCGCGTTGCTCAGTTTGTGGAAGTTTGTAACAAACCTTTTGAGGTTGAGGTTGTTCAACACGTCAGGCTACATGAGAGGACGGTGTGCAGAAGGAATCTTTGTGATTTTCTACAACCTTGTTGACCTTCTTCTGTTGGATAGAAGGTGCTTGGGGAAAGGTTGTAGTGGTTGCAGTGTCCTTTTGTTCTCCTTTTGAATAGATTGTGAAGAAGCTGAATTTTGCAGTATCGGATACTACCTTGCGACACTTTTTAGGTGGAACAGTAATCAGAAATATCTCTAGTATTATGTAGAGATGACCCCCCAAAGTAACAATGACACTATGGGGTTGATACTCATAAACAACATGGCATCTCCTATTAAGGTCCTAACCCACACATAGGTAGATCAATGTATTCAGATTTAATGAAGGTAAATATTAATAAGGCCTTTCAATAAAATAGAATAAGGTGAATGTAAGAAGACCTAATAGAAGCCTCCGCTTCTAGAAGTATAGTCCTCTAGATTCTTCTCTTAATAGACATATTTAGTATAAATAAGGTTTGAGGGCATGAAAACCCTAGCTTGGAGATTATTGTAACAGAGCATTGCTCGACTGGAGGTTGCCCCCTCGAAGAGGCCTGTGAACATTTCTTTCTGAATCAAAGTGTTATTTCAGTTGTTGTTCTCATATTATTTTTGTGTTATTGTGGATGATTATGCTGGTTATACTATTGTTATTCTACCATTCCTAGCATTTTATTTATGTTTTGCATATTTATTAGATCTGGTATCTTGCAAGTGGTATTAGAGCACTTTCCTTGGAAGAAATTGTGGGTATTTTTTTTTCAGGGTAGAGACATATTCCGACATCTTTAAGCCATAGAGATCTATCATTACGTGCATAAACCTGTGATTGAGGGATTCATATATGTAGGAAATACAAGTGGTTCTTAAGCGCACATCCGTTGGCCACCCTTGTAACCCCTGTTGGTACCCCTTCGAGTGGTAGCTCATCAGAAAACACCTGTGTACGGATCGGCCTAGATTTTCTGAATCCCTCTTTACATAAACCTATCAGTCACCGGACTGTTATAATGTCACTGAGAACAACACTCAGGAAGATACTCTCTAGTACCTGGGTAGTTGGGTAGTACGGTTAAGGGTACGGTCTATCCGCCTTAGTTAGTTCCTTGAGATATTGGGCCGAGTAATACTATTGAACCCCACACATATATCAGAGAGCTATAACACAGGACAAACCTTTGTCTCTAGAACCTTGAATACCTAACCCTTGGGGAACATAAACATAAACATAAACAAATTAAACCGGCGAGATCTATTGTCATGCATCTGTGTTCGGGTCGCAAAGTAAATACACATTTCTTTCTAGTTAAGAATATGGGGATTTCATCACTGCAACATTCTTCAGACCAAAGTATAACCCCGCAGCCATAAAAAAAAAAAAAAAATCTGGAAATTTTTTCACCATTATTTGAGACCTATTCCATTGGATTCATCTCTTCTCCCTTATCACATTCATCCATATCATTTTTTTTCAAAAATTTCTGACCCCGACTACTCCCTTTTCACTTCACCCATCCTCATGGCCCATACCTGTAGCAAAGAACTGGAGTCTCACTTCAACACCTTGCAATCTAGTTTCCTCGAGACCCAACAAGAAGTGCAACAACTCAATGCTACTATTGCCTCCCATGATACATCCATCAATACCATCATAAATGCATCTGTAAATGCATCCGTGCAGTCCGTAATGGTGGAAGTGAAACACGAACTGACCACCCAGCTTGAATATGTCTTTGCATAACTCTGCACCAAACTCAAGATCTCTACCGATGACTCTTTTCTTGATGCACATACAAAGACTAAAGGTGAAACTTCTTCCCATTCCTTTCAGCCCCATCACTTTCAATGGGACATATGCCTTCCACGGGTGGATGTAACCAAATTTTATGGCTCGGACCCCACTGGCTGGATCACCCAAATGGAACATTATTTCTCTCTCTGCAACATTACATATGACTTGGCCAAACTCCGGTATGGTGTTCTCCATCTAGATCAAGAATGTTGGCAATGGTGGCAATGGAAAAAAACTTCCCGTCAAGGTTATATTGCTTGGACCCAATTTGTGACTGAGATTTATGAACACTTTGACACTGACACCAACCATTTGGGTCGTTTGACAGAATTGAAGCAATCAGGAACAGTAGAAGACTTCATAACTGCATTTGAGCACCAGTATTTTCGAACAGAGGGCATGACTGATGCTTTCTTTCGAGAATATTTTATCAATGGCCTCAAGGGGGAGATTCGGGCCCATGTCCTCATGGCTCGACCTATGACTTGGGTGGAGGCTACTATAAAAGCTAAAGAAGCACAACAAATTGTTTCCTCTCAAAACTGTAATCCTTCCATTATCCCTTACCCTAAACCAGTAAACCCCACTACTCCCTCCACCCCATTAAAGATCCAAAAATTGACCAGGGTTGAAATGGTTGAATGCCAACTCAAAGGCCTATATTATAATTGTGATGAAAATTATTTCCCAGGCCACAAATGTAAGGAACAAAGGATTTTTATGGCCATCTCTGAGGATATTATCGAAGAGAATGTTGACACTCCCCTTGTGCCTAAGTCACCAGAAATCACTGACATAAACCCTCCCTCTGACCCTCCCGAAGTGGAACCAATCATTTCCCTCAATGCTCTCACTAGCTTCTCTACCCCCCAAACTCTCAAGTTAATCAGTTACATCAAGCACCGAAAGTTCATCATTCTGGTTGATAGTGGTAGCACCCACAATTTTATTCATCACCACATTGCCCAAGAAACCCATTGCTACATCCATGCTGTCAACAATTTCCAAATCATGATTGCCAATGGTGGTTCTATGAAATGTGGCAAGCGTTGTGAAAATGTGTGTCTCCAAATTGGTGACTACCACCTAAAATCCCATATGTTTTCTATTGACATGGGTGGTTGCGACATTATGTTGGGTGCATACTGGCTAAGGACTTTAGGTCCCATTCTCATGGATTTTCAGAACTTAACCATGCAATTCGACCAAGGAGGCCACCAATATAAATTCCAAGGCATCACTATTGGGTCACCTGAGGTCATCAGTTCTCATCGCATGGAAAAAATGCTCAAAAAGGGTCATTTTGGTGTCATTACCCAACTCCATGCCATACAAGCCAGAGAGACACCCCCAATGCCCCAAGACCTCCAAGCCCTCCTTTCAAAACATCAAACAGTATTTTTCACTCCCCAAGGACTCTGTCCCTACCGCAGTGTTCATGATCATTCCATTCCCCTTTGTTAATATTATGGTAGCTGCGGGAGGTATTTACCCCCATGTGTGAACCTGACAAGAATAGAAGACTTCGGAAAGCAAGAGAAACCCTAATGAGTTGGCTAATAACCCTAGAAGCCTTGTCGTCTCAAGAAGAAAATTTATATTAGGCTATTAGCCTCCAAGAGAAGAAGTCGGCTAGAATTAATAATAATATACTGAACAGATACATACCCAGAAGGAGAAGTTGTCCCCAACAAACTGGCAGGATTACTATAAATACAGGGCACTAGTTCTCATTTGACAACATCTCAGAATTGCAGTTCTATAGTTTGTTGCACACTGCAGTTGCAGTTTGGTGCGCAGGTTTGGAGGGAGAGCTGGTGCAGCTGTAGCAGTAGCAAGTTCTCAGTTTTGTCTTGAATATCTCTTGGCTAGGGTTTGGGACTATCTGATCAGCTTTTGTGATGCGCTATCCTTGGGGATTGATGAGCTACTTCCTGTTTGGCTATCTAGCCTAGGGTTTTCTTCCATAGGAATTCTCAGGTCAAGGTTAAGGTGCTTGGAGGGAGGCTTCATTATGTGGTTGGGTGATGAAGGTATCGTCAATGGTACTCTCAGAAGGCCAAGACGTGAAGTTTGGATTTTCGGTCAAATCTAGGGTTTGACCAAGTCAAGCAAGCCATGACGAATTATATGAAGTCTGACAACAAGATAGATGGATCCTCTAACTTCAGAGCATGGAATACAAGGATTGACCTCATCCTTGCTAAGAATAAAGTGTTGGATATTGTGAAAGGAAAGATAGTGAAGCCAGAGTTTAAAGAAGGAGAAGAGAAGGAACCATAGAACATTGCAGCTATGGCGAAGTTCAAAGACATTGACATCAATGCCATGAGTATCATAGTGGATTCCATAAAATACCACTTGATACCCTACATCTCCCATCTTGACTCATCGAAGAATATGTACGATGCTCTAATAAATCTCTTCT